>JAHQZX020000126.1:0-16358 GCA_019804575.2 Pseudotulostoma volvatum | reverse complement strand
GCATTGGCAAGAGCTATTGTATCCAACAAATAGCACGAGAACACAACAACTATGTCGTGTACTCGAGCCTAGCTCCTTGTTCAAGTCCATACCCGAGCCGCACTGCAATTGCCGACAGAATCTCGGATCATCGCCTTTCCGATTTGTTACTCTTTTTCGAATGTTATCTACTCCGCTTACTGGCTGTGGTCGGACTTTGTCGACAAGTCAGGATTACACCGACAGCCCACTCCACTTACAAACATTATAGAAGCACAGGAACCTTGACAACTAGATACCCGAACTCATAGGAAGATGTCACGTATAATGTCGCCGTTTAAATGGACTCCTACGTGCCCCGGTAACTGATTTAGGACTTATCTTGGAGTCTCTAGAGGCAGAGAAGCCCTCTATAGAGGGAACAGTCAAAGAGTGCCTCCCAACCCTTAGACAAGCCTGCCATAACAAGAAAACGGAATCTAAATGGCAGGATACTGAGATACAAAAGCCCGCCACGATCATCTGCATAGACGAAGCTCGGGGGCCGCTTAATTTTGAAGACCCGGAAAACTCCCTGTTTCAGTTCTTTTGTAGAGCCCTGGCGAGGTGTTAGGAGAGCCTAAGAGAAAAACAGGAGTGGTGTAATCCTGTGCGAGATTACTTTGGCTTTTGTGAGGCAGCTGCTGACTTTACCACTACACCACAACGCCAAAAGGCCCAATGGATGACTTACCAAGTCATCCAGTCAGCGTACTATATGTCAGGGGCCTGACAGCTTTCTCCCGGATACCTATTCGCGAATGTCAAGCTTCTCGCTATCCGCTAGAAAAGACGTTAGTCTTAAGCTAGGAGTTCAATTCGGACACGGAAAGGCCCTATTTCCTCCCATTTTTGCTATTGATTCGATGGATATCTATGTTGGGTCTGATTCGGGACAATCAACTACAACATTATCCGACGGGTTGGCAATTGATACTTCACGTTTGTTCGCCTATGGGCGACCTCTATGGGGAGGTCATATGAGAACTCAAACCCTGGACAAGATAATAGATTTGGCAGTGGCAAAAGTCCGCGGAGAGTACATGGAGGCTAAGGAGGCTGCCCTGGCTCTATTCTCATACCGCATTGGCTTTTACGTGGGAGAGTACTCACTAGCTGAGAAGCTGGTTTCCGGGTACCTCCGTTATATTGATTACATAAATGACGATGGGACGCTCTTGAGAACTTATCAACCTACCAAGCCAATTCTAGCCAGCAATGGCGCGGCTGATGTTAGACTCCGAAACACGGCTGCAATGTGTACAAGAACTTGTCACACGTTTTTTTGAAGGTAGTATAAATGTCGGAGATGCGGGCAAAATCATGGAGTCTTTGCTTCTTTTATTCGCATTTAATAACGCTCATTACCAACAGTGCGGTTGGGAGACTTAATCGGTTCCCTCCTAGGGACGTCATTGGCGAACGATCTAGCGGACTGCGGAGACTCGAAAGGAAATGAGCGATCTATTCGCTAACGGAGTAATCTTTTTTAATCATTTTTTCAGGTTGACTCATAACCCAACCGAGAGCACTCTTCAGTGCACATTTGAAAGAGGAGCCGCACTATTTTCACCATTCCAATTTTAGGGGTGTGATTTGATTATTCCAGTATTCATATTATCAACCAATAGGCATACCTTTATCATAATTCAGTTAGAGAACCGACGCAACGACTCAGTAACGGCGGGCCTCAAGATCAAGGCAGAAGATGATCTGACAGTAACAGCTCAGAGTCTAAAATTCATTTCCTCAGCTCCACTGGCAGCACATATCGCAATGATGATGTGCCTTCGTAGCAGCACTCCACCAGAGAGTACAGACATAAAACAATCGATTATTCAACCACGGGAAATACAGGCAGGATCAACGACCATGAGAAGAGGCTTGAGGGGGGAACGAGGAGCGTTATGGGGAAGATCTTATCAATAGGAGGAAGCCCCAAGAATTCTATTCCTCAGCACTGGTTTTGATGAAGCTTTATACCCAGCACTCGGAAAATGTGCAGGGAAACAAGATATACATACATTTCATATTGTTAAACTTCTAACGCAGCTGCTGAACTGCATCGTCAGCCCCTGCAGAACACTTATACCAGCTACCGGGACCATTTGAGGCTAATATATTGAACAGCATACTTGGAGGCTCGAAGCATCGCAGACTTGCTGTGTATTTACGACTAGAATACAGTGTCTATAACGAATATGTTCATGGAGAATCTATTCTCGTGCGGGAGTAACCACAACCGCCTAATTATGACCGTTTTTCTTCACAAACCCGAATATTCCGAGGGAGCACCCTTTCTCATCAACCGACTAAAGACGTTTAACGAAGTTATTCTAAACATCAAGTATCTCGATTAGCAAAGGACGCCCGGCGGAAGATCCGGGAGAGCTTCCTAGAGGCTTGTTGTACCTCTCAAGGGCTCGCTAGGATCGAAATCGGCGATCTTAATCGATCTTAAGCGCTTGGAATCGATGGAGCTAACCGGCCGGTGAGTCAACAGCACAGCGATTATGCACTGACTTTTGAGATAAATCAAGAATCTTACATCTGTCACCCAGGCGTTGGTCTCGTTTAAGAAGCCCAAATGACGTATGTGTCAATATTCGGAAAAGGCCGTGAAGGCGAACGATAGATTCGCCGACGAGTTCAACAACTCTGGTCGGAGGGACGGTTTATACGGATAATCGGAACCTCTAATCCATTTGTCATCAGTCCACAGTCGTGCAGCTGTAGCCGTTAACTTTATACGCTGACCTTAAGTGTGTTTTGTTGCATGCACGTTTTTCACAGTATATAATAACTATGATAGATTATCATTTGCCACTAAAGTAATATGAAATACTAATATGTCCGCGAGTTTCTTCCGCGAATAGTAATAGTTAAATAAATCGGTGTGTGAAGACATTTTTCGATTTGCCTTATCTTGGTACTAATATAAATAATGACCTACGACAGGGTTTGACTTCCAATCTATCATACCCGAGTATCAATACAGACGCTTAGATATATAGCGAATCGGCTTACATAGGTATGTACTTCAACAGATGAAGATCTGCATGGTCATGCGAAGCAACTAGAGGAACTTAGTTCTAATAATAGAACTTTTCATTGAGAAATCTCGGGAGCCTACACATTAATATCATAGCAGGTTTGGTAGTGAAGCCGACCAATCGTATTTCGAGTGGTTGCACTGACGCTATCTTCTTTGTTGGTTATAATTTGTAAGTGAATCCAACTTGACTTCATCTAGTCTCTTATTTAGAGTGTTGACGCTATCTTCTTTAGTGGTTATAGCGAGCATGCGGACTTGGCCTGATTTAATCCAATTTCTTATTTTTAGAGTGATGGCCGACGCTATTTTTTTGATGTTTATAGGATGTAAGAAAACCCCACTTGATTTGATCTAACCTCTTACTTGGAGTGATAGTTGACGCTATCTTCTTTGGTGGTTATAGGACGTAAGTGAGCGCGTCCTTATCTGGTTTAATCTTCTATTTAAAGTGATTGCTGACGCTATTTTTTTTGAATGGTTATAGTTTGTAAGTGAACCCGACCTAATTCGATCTAATCTCTTATAAAGTGATGGCTGACCCTGTCTTCTCTCCTGGTTATAGAGTGCTAAGTGAATCCAGCCTGATTTGATCTAACTTCTTATCTGGAGTGATGGCTAGTGCCGTCTTCTTTGCTAGTTATAGCGAGCATCTGAACCTGACGTGCTTTGGTCTCTTATTTAGAGTGATGGCTGAAGCTACCGTCTTTGGTGGCTATAGGATGTAAGTGAGCCCAACTTGATTTGATCTAATCTCTTAATTAGAGTGATAGTTGACACTATCTTTTTTGCTAGTTATAGTTTGTAAGTGAGCCCAACCTAATTGATCTAGTTTATTATTTAACGTGATGGCTGATCCCATCCCATCTTCTTTGGTGGTTAGAGCTTGTAAGTGAACCCGACCTGATTTCATCTAATGTCTTATTTATAGTGATGGCTAATGCTATCTTCTTTGGTGGTTGTGGTTCGTAAGTGAACTCGACCTGATTTGATCTAATCCATTATTTATAATGATAGTTAACGCTATCTTCTTTAGTGGTTATAGGATGTCAGTGAGCCCAGCCTGATTTGATCTGATCTCATATTTAGTGTGGCTAACGCTATTTTTTTTTTGCCGAGTGGTTATAGGGAGTAAGCGAACCCTACCTGACTTGATCTCATTCCTTATTTAGAGTAATGGCTGACTGCTATCTTCTCTGGTGGTTGTAGTTTGTAAATGAGTCTGACCCCAAACTAAGCAAGGCCCTCTGTTAAAATGATACCCAGACACTGTTATCCTTGGCTGTGTTTTTAGGGGATACAAACGTTATCAATTTGCTTCTTAACTATGGTGCCAAAGCCAAGCTTTGAGGTTGACACGGGTTTAGCAGCTTTACGGTTGGCAGAGGAGCTCGAAGACGATATCATTCTTAAACAGCTATTGGAGTCATACAGATAACAACCCTTGTCTTGAACATCTCTTTGTAAGTAGTGACATGCCTTTTACAAAAGAAGAACTACTCGAACTTATTAATAAGACAGACAGTCCTTTGATCTCAATACAGACAATATAAGAGAGATATACTTAATACCTAACATATGCCCCCGTTCGCCTGGCCAGTCTTGCACATCTAACGGCCATGCCACACACACCTCTACTTCTCCCATCCCGCTCACCAACTCCATTATATGTTCAGCTGTTGTTTGGCTGTAATTCACTTTATTTGTTCTGGTTTTTATAAAGGTATAAAGTCCATTCTCCATGTTCGCTTCAAC
Source organism: Pseudotulostoma volvatum (assembly GCA_019804575.2). Lineage (NCBI taxonomy): Eukaryota > Fungi > Ascomycota > Eurotiomycetes > Eurotiales > Elaphomycetaceae > Pseudotulostoma > Pseudotulostoma volvatum. Next base: position 11,533 of record JAHQZX020000126.1, on the reverse strand, counting down.
GGCAGCGTTGCAAAGAGATATATGTCAGCTGATCCCAATGGGCCTCCATGTTCGATAATTCCGCCTTGCACATCAAAAGACCCAAACGATGTAAATGGCCCGGTCGATCAAGCTATCGGCGGTTTTGCGAACTTCGTATTGAGGAAGCAAAAGCTCCATCACGTAAGTTAATAAGAGATATACTAATGAAACTATCACAAGTACCAGATGCGCAACAACCCACACGAAAAAAACGGCCAGTTTGAAGGTTCGATTTCATTTTCTCAATACTGTAAATAGCTATTCCTTTTTCCTTTATAAGTATGGTCTAATTCATGTTGTTGGCGGTTGAAAAACTTAAAAGTATTATTGTGGCTGTAAGGTGAAGGTGTCGGCTTGGTTGTGTGGTGGATTGCGTTATTCTATCATATAGAAAACCAATTCGCCAGCGTCATCCCGCGGAAGATATTCCTTCTGATGAGACGTCAGTTTCTTCCACTTCCCTGTCGATAGAGGCTGATACATATTCTTCAGACAGCTTGCCCTCTGTTGCGCACATGAGCCAAGGAAGGCCGAACTATGGTAGAATCATCCCAACCTCGATAAAGACCTAGAACGACGGGATTGACAGTTCTATATTATTATTATCACGGTTGGCATGATTCAGTTGAACAAGCCGGCAGGGATCCTCCTCGAGAATTAGATACATTGTAGTATTAGCCAGTAGTATTGTAGCTCTAGCATATTCACATACAAATTTCCAAGGTTCCTTTACTGTATCAACCTTGCAAAATCTCGTAATTTAAAAAAAAAGTAATGGCACTTTGCGCACATTTTAGACTAAGAATATGAAATCTCAAATGCCTTCTCTGTACTAATAAATTTACGATGGAATCTGTCACAAGATTTGAGAATAGTTGTATAAGTGGTCAGAACGATGGTTGAGCATGCTGAGGTGAAGAGAAAATCCGAGAGAGAAGAGCAAGGAGGAAAAGAGGCTCAAAGTGGCCAGAAATAACCGGGGTTCTACGATCATGGAAGAGAATTCCGGGGGTCATTGAACCTATGGATGAAAATGAACTGATCGATTGAAATACATTACACAATACACACACACAATGGCACCCTGTCACTTTTCGCAACGCCCGGCTGAACCCAGTAACGAAGTCCTATCCATAAGGAAGGGGGAGAGGAAGCGGCACCCAGTTGCGGAATAAAAGTCCTCTGTCGACAAACTGGCACGCAAAACATTATGTCATCATCGTCACTACTCCCACCGAGTCGCGCGAAGTATCTATATATTACAATACCGCAACCGTCAAGCAGTGTTCCCCAACAAGAATCGATACCGTCTTCGGCGGATAACTGCTCCAGCATAAATCCTTCCAAGCTCTCCTTCCTCTCCCTTGGACCCTTCTCCAGACTAGAGACGTGCACCACGGTAGCCAATAAACCGAGAGTTTCGACGGGTGCAGATGTCGACCTCGCTCGTATAATCTGGTGTCTCTTCACTCCGCTGAGCCCCGCGTGGTCCGCTTGGTGGCTCCTCCTTTCGCTGCCTCCGCGGCGGAGCTGACGGCTTCAGGAGCCTTTTCCTTAGCAGCCCCGGCCACTTCCTTGCCCTTCGCTGACACGCCTTTGGCCGGAGATGGAGCCGCAGGGGTGCTGGCCAGGATGGCGCTCACGATGATCAAGATCATCGTGATCAACAGAGCGCCCAGTCCGCCGGCGACCTCCGGGAGCTCCTTGACTGCCTGGATGGGATCCTGTTGGACCAGGCTGACGAAGCGTTCGGTCTTCTCACGAATATAGGTGATGGGATCATCGCGGAACGAGATCTCGGGCGTGGTCTCCTCTTCAGTTGGCTTAGGTTTCTCAGCCTCTTCCTGCGCCCGCTCGATCGGGATCTTAATGTCGAAGGTCTGTTTGCGGAACGCCTCAGCATCTTCGACCGAGTGACCAATGTAAATGTTGTTGAACATGATATCATTCTGCATGGTCCAAATCTCGAAGCCAATCTAACCATCACGGTTAGTCACTCACCGTACCCGAAAGAAAAATATTGGGGTAGTGAGCACTTACAGCACCCATTGGCTCAAAGTTCGCTGGTGTCTTATCTTCAAAGTAACTAGGGTTCGGAATTTTACGAGGCTCCCATACTCCCTTATAGGCGGGGTTATCAATCAACGGTGCCGTCCACTTTCCCTTGTAAACAGGGTTCTTCTTCATTGGACGCGTCCAGGGCCCACACCCAGAGACTTCATTACACTTAGGATTTGGGACGGTCGGAGCAAGCCAGTCGCCATCCTCTTCATCATCCCAGTCTTCTGGCCTCTCCGCCTCGGGATCAGAAATGCTGATGGGTTCCTCGTCAAGCCAGTCGTCAGGTTTGGTGGCCTCCTCGTCCACGATCTCGTAGGGCGCATCCTCATCCCAGTCGTCAGGCTTTGTAGCGTCGGGATCAGGTATTTTGGCGTCATCTACCCAGTCATCGGGCTTCTTGTCCTTGGGGTCGTCAATCTCCTTGGGAGGGTTAACGGCCGGGGTGAAGTCATCTAGAAGGGTACCATTTTTGACTGCTTCACCATCAATGAGGACCTGGAAAGACTGGTCTGGCTTGACGATTAGCGTGTATAAGGCCGTCAACTTCGTGATGCGAGCGGCAGGGGGAGCATTCAGGTGCTTCTCCTCGTACTCGCCCGTTTTGGGGTTCTTATGCCTGAAGATGAAATGAACCTATTAGATCATTCAGTTACTGTACCATTCAATTGATCAAGGGTATTCAGGTTATGTTACCTTGTTGGTTGTGCCGCACTTGTCAGGGCCGAACATGATGACATAAGGGGAAGCGTTAGAAAACTCCCCCGCGTGGAGCTTCTTGTTGTCTTGAAGGAGCTTCATGTACGCTCCACCACAGACCAAGGAGTCTTTGCGAGACAAATATTAATATAGAAAGTAACATCGAGTCCCGGTCATTGACCACTTACTCTGTAATTTCACTTCATATTGGACCACTAAGGTCTTGCCCTTATTGTCAATCTTCTTAGGAAACTTGGCTGAAATAGCGTGGTGGGCGGCCGCATTCTTCACTACCAGGCCCTCGTCACCATCAATGCCCTTAAAGACGGTTGGTTCCTCGACGGCCCATTCGCCGACATAGGCCCAGTCCTCATCGGAGGTGGAGTCCTGCTTTTTAGCATGGGACGGAGTCCACCGTTTCTCCCAACCTTCTGTGAATTGCTCCAGGAAGGGAGCCTTTAGGCTCACAGGCTGGTGGGCGGTTAGCATGGGCGGGTTCGGTGAATTGGCCTCGGAGGTCATACCGTGAAAGTGGGCCGTTGGATGCTCGACGTTGTTGCATCTGGAGTCGACTCAGGAGCCGACTCGGCCTCATCAGCATGAACGTAGCCCAGGAATGTAGCTGAGGAAATGATGGCCGAAGCCAGAGCCGCGTTAATCCAACGCATGACGAAAGAGCTCCACAGAGATGCTTTGAAGGGGGTTCAATCAGGATGACAAAGAACAAGAGAGAAAAGGGAGGAGAGAAGGGAAGGATTGTGGAGCCAGGCTTGGGCGCTCTGGAGAAGACGCTGGAGCACAAAGGAGAAAGAAGGACCAAGAGCCGGAGAAGATCAGACGGGATTTCGGGGGCGTTAAATAATGAAAAGAGTGAAGAATCTTAAAGGTGGCCTCTTTTCCAGACAGTTTCCGGATCCGGGAAGGTGACCTCCTAGTCGGGTTTAGCTGGTGGAGACATTTCCCCTTTCAATCAGGTCGGAGAATGAAACCAATCAGAAGGGGTAGTAGTAGAACACGTGTAAGTAATACATAAGGGGTACCTTGTATTGTGTATTTCGGCTGCAAAACACTGGTGCTCGAGTACTGTCATTTTTGGTCTCTGTCCTGTACCTTTTCCTTGGACCATAAGTTAGTTAGGTAGTACCTACTATCGTTATAGTACAGTATAGTGCATTAGAATACAGAATACGTGATTTCCTTAATTAGTTAATGTACCTAAAGTACTATGATATATATGATATGATAGTATGATAGTATGATAGTATGCTAAATGATAAGAATGTACATTATTAAATCTGATAATGAAACGGACCAACCCCGATCAACTTCCCCTCTCACATAACACACACTTCCGTTCTTCTCCTCCAGAGTGCTCTTCCGGGTCATCGGTTGATTTACACGTGAGCTGAGGCGAGTGTGTGATAATTTGAGCATCCTGTGGACCCATCCTCTCACGGCCAACATGGCAGACGCCCAAGACCCTTCAGCGGAGAGCAATGGCAACAATGACCACCTTGTTCACTCATCTGATCCCCAGCACCCAGCCAACTTGATCCCTGAGCTTTGCCGGAAGTTCTACAACTGGGGCTGGGTGACTGGTACCGGGGGCGGGGTGGGCTATCCTTCCAATCGGATTTGCTAACGGATGCCTCAGATCGAGAGAAGCTCTTTGTACTAATTGGGACCTTATAGACGTCGATTCGCCATGGGGAGCATATCTTCATTGCCCCATCGGGCGTCCAGAAAGAACTGATCCAACCACAAGACATGTTTGTCCTCCAGTATCCAACCCCCAAGTACCCACCATCTGCACGCAAGTATATCCGCAAGCCCACCGAGCTGAAACCCTCCGCATGCACCCCATTGTTCCTCGCCGCTTTTGACCGAGGCGCTGGCTGCTGCATCCATACCCATTCGCAGTGGGCGGTACTTGTCACGCTACTGGTCGAGCGTGAGAAGGGCCAGGAGGGCAGCTTTGAGATTAGCAGTATCGAGCAAATAAAGGGTATTCCGAGGGGTAAAGATAAAGGCATGCTCGGATACCATGACAACCTCAAAATCCCCATCATTGAAAACACAGCTTTCGAGGAAGATCTTACCGAGAGCCTGGAGATCGCCATGGACCGATACCCCGATACCTATGCCGTTCTGGTGAGGAGACATGGGATGTGAGGATCCCGTTTCTCTTTCACTCCATGTCTGGGAAGTTCTTCTAACGACATCGATAGATATGTCTGGGGAGATGATGTTGCCAAGGCGAAAACCCAATGTGAGAGCTTGGACTATCTTTTCCAACTGGCCGTCGAGATGCATAAACTGGGGATTCCGTGGACCCGATAACCCTCTGGTCAGCTCGGCTGCTGTGCACGCTTTCTCCATTTCTGTATGTTTGACGAAATATCCCGTTGGTCGGGCTGAGCCGGATGATTCCTTACTTCTATTTTTACTTTTTCTCTCTCCTTCAACCTTCGCACTAACTGTAGATTGTGATGGGAGAACATAATATTAGCATTGGGTCAGATAAGCGATAGAGAAGTACCTGGTGTATAGAATGATCCAATACCACACATATGGGACTCCCATGGACATTATTATTATTATATATGTAAATTCCTGGCTACTACGATCTGATTATTACACCTCAGTAGTACCTTCGAAGCATCCATCAGTTTGATTCCATCTGATATATCCATAGCCAACACTTTGAGAGGTACACTATGACACTATGGAGCAGGTATGGTAATATGGTACATGCAATATCACTGCGTCGGCTCCAAGCTTAACTGGAAGATAACGAGGTTAGCTATATTCCAGGACTCACTATAACCTATAACATATAATAGAGACAGGTCTTGCGGGTGTCAACAAAATTCCCGATGAAGACATAAATACTACTACATACTACTACAAAACAAAACCAAAAAAAAAAAAAAAACCCGTATGATCATCACGTCAGCCAGTTAGAGGTCTTCTTATACTCTACTAGTCACTATTCTATTCTATACGGAGTAAAATCCCAAATCCCCAAGATTAAGAAAGATTAATCAAGCCCCACAGCGAACTTTGGGTGGAGCAACATGTCCCGAACTTCCTGTCCAGCTCATTTCATATTAGTTCTCGACTTGATTTGATTTGATTCATGATTGATGATTCTCCTCTAGCCTATGATGAAATGAATAGGAACGGAGACAAAAGCCAAACCCCCTACAGTTAAGGCAAAGCAAAGCAGGGCAGGCACCGATCTCACCACAGCTTGGTTTGTTCCTCGTCCAGTCATTTCCACTTTGATCAAATTCATGACCGATCAATCCACCGTCCTGCCAGCAACTTGTCCCTCATTCTGAGTCGTCCAAGTATCACGCGGAGATGGATCTGGACACTGGAGAATCCCCGTGGGGTGGTAAGCAGGGCCTAGTCGCTGGCTCGCACTTGCTTGGTCCTATCTATGGGGCTAACACTGTCGCGCAGATGTCCCTTCACAGTCGGCCGCAAGAAGCGAACCACTAGAACAAAATGGTACGCTTTTCTACTCATATATATCTATCCTGGGCCTCACCTTCCCGGTAGGTTCGACAGCTGCATCTGCAAGTCCGTCCGCCCCGTCATCCACCCTCAGCGCCCAGCGATCTCCCATCCGGCGAGGGCCGAGGACCCCTCGTAAGATCAGCGCGCACGCAACGAAGCTGGAGGCTGTTGACGACTCCATCAATCCTCTGGGTCCGCTTGGAGATAAGTCCTTGAGCGAAGAGGCTCCTATGCCGCCGCAGAAGGAACCGCTCGCGACACGTCCTGCTCGCCCCACATCGTCTGCCTCTCAGTCCTCAAGTGCGCTGGGAATGATGGATTCGGTGAATCTGGATGATGAGCAGGCCCGACCAGTGAAAGGCCCTCCTCCAGTCCAGCCCCCGGCAAGCACGGAGGGGCCCAAAAGGCAATCGCAGCCAAGTATAAGCGTGGAGCGGGCCGCCAAACCGACCTTCCATATCACCGTTGGAGATCCCCACAAAGTTGGAGATCTTACAAGCAGCCACATAGTGTATCACGTCAGGACCAAGGTGAATCGTCAATCCAGATTACTTGCTAGCGGGCTGACCAGCTCTACCCAGACGGCTTCGAAAGCGTATCGACATCCCGAGTTCGAGGTCACCCGACGGTATAGGGATTTTCTTTGGCTTTACAATCAGCTCCACAATAATAATCCCGGTGTTGTCGTTCCGCCTCCCCCGGAGAAGCAGGCTGTGGGTCGGTTCGAATCTAACTTCGTGGAGTCGAGAAGGGCCGCTCTAGAGCGGATGCTTAACAAGATCACAGCCCACCCTATCCTGCAACATGATGCGGACCTGAAAATCTTCCTTGAGAGCGAATCGTTCAACCTTGATATCAAAACTAAGGAAAATCGGGAGCCCGATCTCGGGCAAAACAAAGGAATGCTCGGCTCTCTGGGCATATCCGTAGGGGGAAGCGGGAAGTTCATTGAGCATGATGATGTAAGTTGCACATTCGAGTTGATGGAATCCCCGTTACTAATGAGACGTAGTGGTTTCATGACCGCAAGATTTATCTTGATGCACTAGAAAATCAACTCAAAGCACTAATGAAGGCAGTCGACACGGTTGTTATGCAACGGAAAGGATTAGCAGAAGCAGCTGGCGACTTCTCTGTTTCATTACATGCCCTGGCTGCCGTGGAGCTCTCCCCTGCACTTTCGGGTGTCTTGGATAGTCTTTCAGACCTTCAGCAGCGGATCCGGGAGTTGTATGACCGCCAGGCACAACAAGATGTCTTGACTCTGGGCATCACGGTGGATGAATATATTCGCTTGATTGGGAGCATCAAAACCGCCTTCTCTCAACGTCAGAAGTCATTTCATAGCTGGCATGCTGCTGAGGCAGAGCTGCAGAAGAGAAAAACCATACACGATAAGCTGCTACGACAGGGCAAATCACAACAGGATCGTCTGAACCAGGTAAGCGCAGATGTAGCCGACGCCGAGCGGAAGGTTCACCAGGCTCGACTCTTATTCGAGGATATGGGTCGGTTGATGCGCAATGAACTTGAGAGATTTGAGAAGGAAAAGGTGGAGGATTTCAAGTCCGGAGTCGAGACCTTCCTAGAGAGTGCTGTTGAGGCCCAGAAAGAAGTGAGCGCTGGTCTTTCTGCCCACCTCGCCTGCGGACGTATACTTACGACTAGAACTAGTTGATCGAATTATGGGAGACATTTCTCATACAGCTTGACACCAACGATGACGATACTCCCTTTTATCAGCCGCATGCTGCCGCCGGTGATGCTACCCCGACGGCGGCGGATGTATCGGCCAAGGAGGGTACCGAGGCAGCCACCACACTCACTGCATCATGAATCCAAGAGCTCTACGCATGCTATCGTAGTACTGGCTGACACATGGCAGCACTGCAACCTGGTATGCAGTCGTCCTCCTTTCTCTCTCTCTTCCTCTCTCTTTTCTTTCTTACCTTTTTCTTTTTCTCCCTTCTATTTATGAATCTTTTCCGAGGACACAGACCAACATGATACTCCCTTGAACCTCAGTGGATGAAATATCCGTGTATGTATGAATGTTTTCGTCTCAGCCGGTGGTCTGATATAGCATTCTATAGCTCCTCGTTATATACTTTATGTACCTACCGTACATGTAGGATGGGCGCTTCCCCCCCCTTTTTCCCGGTTAAGACTCTCTTTTAATTATCATTGCATGTATCATGTCAAATATAATCAATCAACCAATACCCTTGACATCTCTCCTTGATTGATTTATTCTCTACTTCGTATATGTACATGTACCTCCATATCAGGACGCTATGAAAGTCTGTCGTTCGATGTCAAGTGAGTTGTCATGATAATGGGCTTGAATTACTAGGATTATACAAACTATGTCTGATACATACATACATACATACATACATACATACATACATACATATAGTAACGACTATTGGTTGTATTATCAAGAGGTACCTGCCTAGTCCTACATAAGTTAGTCCGCTGCTATGTATCACCGAATCTATGATAACACGTGCATGTACTAATGGATTACGGTATTTGTCTTGCGGGTATCATATCATGGTACTGATGAGTACTCTCATATCTTACTTAGTACCTGCCAGTACTACTGTCTACATAGTACATTCATACAGATGTAATATCGGTACAAATTAAACTTGTTTTAGATAGAACTGTCACAAACGAACGATCCTTTTTGGAGATCCAACAACCCTCGGAGTAATAATAGTCAACAATAGAGCTTCTCTCGGTGCTCACCATTCATCTCCCACCTTGAGAGGTGAGGAGTATCCGTAACGATGGCACTGAATAGGAAATACGCCAACCTTCCGGACCTGGTCAGTTCCAGCATACTCTCCGTTTGATCCCCGAACTAAACCAGCGATTCTCCCACGCTTAAGGATCTCGCTCCAGATGTCTACGAGACTCCAGACTTGGTTGATGAGGTGTCAACCCTGCCGGTGAGTTTCGACTGGTTTCACAAAAGATCCATTCAACATTAGCTTCTGATAAGGCTACTCCCCACCCTCCCAGACCACAACCGTTCGCACCAATCTCGACTCCGACAACGAAACCCCCTCCGACCCCGATATCGATCATCACGCCATCAACGCCGAGGAGGCACGCTCGCGCTTTCTCCGCTCCAGCCTCGATGCTCACGACATCGACTTTTCAGATGCCGTCGCGGCAAAGCGGAAAGCGTACAGGAGCAAAGCCCGGTTGAGGAGACGGCCACGCGGCGATGACACCGACACACTGGCTGATCTTAGTGACAATGAAGAGGAGGCCTTCAACCAGAAGCTTGCCCGTCTCCGGCGGGAGACGGAGGATTTGAAAGTCGAGCTAGCACGGCGGAAGGAGTCCGGTGTTACTTCGCAGGAAGAGGGGGATGACAATGATGGTTTATTGGAATTGAGTCGCGCTCTAGACGGCATTCATATTTCCGCGCATGGGACTTCGGTCGATGTGGCTCTATCGGAAAAGCTCGCAGATAACTCGCAGATCCCCACCCAGCGGACGAACAAGACTAGTGCATCGAGAAGGCTAGACATGCCCGCCACGGAATCTTCTCCTGCTAGTGGACTGCTCGCACATGCGGCCTCCTTTGACGCGCGTCTCACTTTGATCGAAGCCGCTATGGGCGTCTCAACAGCATCAAACCCTTTCACGTCAGGGGACAATGGGGGGCCGGCATTGCAACCCGTCCTGCCGGCCCTCGATCATCTTACATCCCGGCTCTCTGCTCTGACCGGGACTCTTTTCGGCCCATCCCCGGCTTCTTCCACTGTCATCGCTGCTTCCGTTCCCGCTTCTGCAGCGGCCGTCACCACTCCCCAAATTGAGGCGCTGGCCGCGCGAATTAAGAAACTCATTGTCGATGCGGACGCCCTTACCAATGCGCACAAGCGTGCTGTCGACGCTGCCAAAGCTGCACAAGCTACAAAAATGGCCGCCGCCGCTGCCGCGGCAGCGGATGACCTATCCAACCTGTCGGTGTCGTCCTCCTCCGCGGCCACCGAGGTCGACCCAGTCGCGACGCAGCGCGATGAGCAAGCGGCTAAGATCCAAGCTCTTTACGCTTCCCTCCCGACGATCCAGTCCCTGCACCCGATCCTCCCGAGTGTGCTGGAGCGACTCCGCTCCCTGCACGCCATCCACGCCGGCGCCGCGCACGCATCTGAGACCCTCGACGCTCTCGAAAAGCGCCAGACCGAGATGCGAAAGGAAATTGACCAGTGGCGGGACGGGCTCGGGGCCGTTGAGGAGAAAGTTCGAGATGGTGAGGCGGCTATGAAAAAGAATATCGATGTCGTTGGTCCGTGGGTAAAAGCCCTTGAGGCCAGAGTGGCGCGCTTGTTGGATTAACGTTTCTCTCTTCCCCTCCTCACTTTCTCATCCTTTTATCATTCGATCCCATGATACCCTACCCGACCAGGTAGATGTATTGTACATACAAGACCTTATCCCTTATCTGATGTATTAGTTGAGCATTTATGCATGTGCGTAGATGTATGTAATATGCCTGATGCCACTGATGAATTAACAGTACTAACATGATTTTTCGTAATATTGAGATATATATATATATGATGCGAAAATTGATGGTACGAAGAGCACCGAAATCAATTATTTCATTCCGAATGAAATGATCATCTACAGTACATACACGGATCTAAGATTAGACCACTCCCCTCAGATGCTCATTGCCCGGTTGACAGTGTTTTGGCAAGCGAAATGATGCTATCATAGCAGTCTGTGGCATCTTAGACTCATTGCATTATTTAATGTCTGCCGGTATGGCACTCTTCTGTAGTGTTGCGGTAACTTATTATTATTTCATTTTTTATATATCCTATCATACTAGCATAGTTAGGTACTTGCAAAGAGAAGAGTACTAGTAGATACTAGAGGTACTAGTAGGTCTGACCGGTTGCTGACAAATACGATTCTCTTTTCGATGTTAGCCGGCCGGCAATAACTAACCACCTTTAGCAAGAAATACATGATATCAGGGAGGCCTTAACCAACCCACACACTAACCCGAAAACGATAATAATCCGTTTCGGCTTACGGTAACGTTGTGGTCTCATACCAATGTGTTTCAATACTGGTGTGGGGCTCCGGACCCACCCAACAACTTTAAGAACGCGGAGAATGGAATATACCCTCTATTAATGATTCAATAAATCATTTTTATTGTATTTTTATTCTGATTGACGATTGACTTGACTCT
>JAHQZX020000125.1:0-16378 GCA_019804575.2 Pseudotulostoma volvatum | reverse complement strand
ACAGTCACCGTTCGCCGGAACTCCTTAGGGTGGTATCCGATTTTAAAGCATGCTTGGGCAATGTCCGCCAGGTGACTAGAGATCTCACCACTGCAGAGCTTCAGCACCTCGTTTGTGATGCCATCGGGCCCTGTGGTTTTTTTGCCTGGGAGACGCTGAATGACCCTTGTATCATGACCGTTGTCACGTCCCTTTCTATGTATATGTGCTCGGTGGGGGCGTTCAGTCCCGCCTCGCTAGGGCTTTCTATATGAGTAGTAATAAAAGTAGTGAACCAAGATCATCAAACATGTTCCCTAACTTGTGGTCCCTGTGGGACATCATCACGTTAAGCTAGCTATGTACAGTACTATGTTTGTATCGAGCCCAACGAATGTCAGGATCTTGCACAAGAGCGGGTATTCCGATTCCAAATACTCTATATGTATCGACAGTATACCTCCAGGTAGCATAGTTGAATAGTTGAGAATATCAAAGAATAGTTTCGTCTGACTAACGTGCTAGTAAACAATTTTATTATTGATCACTACGTTATCGAATACCGTGCCGCGCATGCATGCAGTGTCATTAGTTAGTTAGGTAGTAGCGTTTCAAACTCCACATCAATCTAGTAGTTAATATGTATAAGTGGGAGAACTACTATGTAAGGGAGACAATCATTGCTTCCGTAGTGCCATGTTAAGAAATCAGAGGAATATGGAGCGCAGTGAGCATATTGATTAACTATACACGTGTGATGGGGACGTTATTAGAAGTAATAATTTAGATGACTATTTGCTATTAAGAATATGAAAGCCCGAGGCTCTAGTGCCCACGTGATAATTCCTTTACAGGGGCTATGATAGCACCTACTTCATTATGATAGTACTTATCATAGACAAGTACAGACATAATAGTAATATGGAGGATGTATATGGAAGGAAGTTTTCTCTTTCAGCGCACCGGGTAAGGGGTAGGTGGTACCTACCTGCAAGACTTTGTAAACTCGGATTAATAAATTCTTCAGGTCGGGACCAACTTGTAAATTCATTTTCAGATGTCTCTGATCAACAGGCTGACCGGAGTACCCCAGCTGCTGAATTCTTCTAACATACACAACAATAGCTCTGAGAACAACTCAGTCTTCGTAAAAACATCCCAGGAGTTCGTTTCCGCTTGTACAAAATAGTGGCAGTCCTTCCCGCTGTGCGTATCTAGTATTGTACCTAACTTATATATAGAGGATCGAAGATTTTTTTTTTTTCTATCTACTACCTCTGTGGGGTTTGTTAAGAGAGCTATTTACTTATTCACACATGTATGTTATTCAATTATGTTGAATGAGTTGCTTAAAATTTATGTGACATACATTACACTCAGTATTGTCGACAGCATATGTTGTATGAATTTGGAAACAAGATGGGCGGACAAGAATGAAAAAAGTAGTATAGACAGGGAGAAAGATCAAGGGTAAAAAAAAGGACAAAATAGAGATCCGTTGCGAATCCATAATAGATAGCAAAAAGAAAGTAAAAATAAATCACGTAACCAACCCAGCGCCAATGCTTTAGGAGTAGAAAAATCACCCCCGTGACAGAATCCATCCTGACGCCTGGGAATTCCAAGATCATGACGACATGAGAGGTTCACATATTGACAAGACATAGCCAGCATCGATCCCTTTCGATGACGTCCCCTCACCAGTCGTACAGTATCACGTTATTGTTTGCCCAGATTGAGTGAGGCAAACTCTATAGCCACCACAAAATTATTCGTTCTTATAAATACAACAGGAGTGGAAGTTGCGTGTAGTAACTAGGCGTTTGAGGCTCATCGGAAATCATACGACGGGAAAATCATCATCTTATGTTCAGGTTTAAGGGACAACTGCTGATATGGCGAACTACCCGGATCATGGTACAAGCCCTCAATTTGGCCGGTATCGCGACACAAGGAGATGTAATAGAAGCCAGAGATGGTGAGCCCTTGTCGAGCATCGGCGGGTGTGAGAAAGCAACGTTCTAGGACCGTCAGAGAACTGAAATCGTAGTTTTTGAGGAAAAATGGGTAGGGTTCCAGTAACAAACCTTTCCACCGCATCAAAATCCAACCTTTGATCAGCTTTTCTGCGATCCAGCTTTTGCTTACTAGATTTTTGATCATCTCGTCGTCAGTTGAACCCTTGAATGGCTGTAGTTGCCGCCAGTATATGCTATCAGTGCCCACATCAGCTGTGAAACTGGTCGTCTCCAACGTATGTATGTTGAAATCAATGATTTCGCCTTCCAGGAAAGTAATGATATGCGCATCCTGGATTGAAGACGTTTTATCCGGAATATTGTAAGCTTCCATGGTTCCGGACAGCGTCATCGTATTATAATCAACAGCATGTATAGTCACTTTTACTGGCCAGTTATCCTCCTTAGTGCCAGCATTATTTGTGGGATATGGAGCACTCGCCCAATATCGACGGCCACTGGTTGTGTGTACATTGATACGATTGGATTCGCTGCCATTCACGATCACCGGGTCAATCGAACCATCCGGGTTGGGTAAGTGATGGGAGAACATCTGAGAATTACCGTTGGTTGCCGCACGCTGTGACCCTGAAAACACAGTCCCGGGCTGAAGCCAGGAGCAATGCGCAGGAGGTGCTATCGACAATGTGTTGAGGACGAAATCATCCTCGTTGCAAGTGAAGTAGTCAAGTTGGATGAACCCCCCTTCAGCGGCTGATGAAACGCTCTCCTCATATGAATTTGAAAAGCGAACGCGCTCAAGATATTTGATCGCCTCGTTTAAGCGCGGATTCGGAGGATTCTCCACGTACGTTTGTCTGTGCGCATGCAATCTAGCACGAATATCGCCATGCGAAAGGGTCCTGTAAGACTCAACGCGGCTGTTCGGGATGAATCGATATGGCCTCGATCTCGGTGCGGCCGTCGGGCTGTTTCTCTCTTCTGGTTCCTGGCCACGCCGTTCGCGATCTTGGAGATAGCTCTGGAGCATACGAACCCGCGAAAACCTCGATTGGCGTCTTACCGATTGGAGGAGAGCCTCGGAGGCTATGGCCGGCTCGCCGTATTGAAAAAGGCTTCCATCTATTTCCGGTGATTCTCCGGCTATGCTTCCCGCCTCGCGTCTAGATCCGCGCGAATTGGACCCATTCCTAGCTGGATCTTGATCTGAGCCCGGCCCGAACCAGGGACCGCCACTGCCTAGGAGTGGAGGATCATATCTCCTCTCATCATCGTCATCATCTGAGCCAGGCGCCCAGCCATACAGTGATCGCACGTTCGATAGATGTGCTTCATAGCCAGGTGTGGTGTTCGACCCTTCTCGCTGCCGGCGTACTACTCTGGGAACCCGATGAATGAATTCCGCAACCATCCGAACGTTCCTCTGGTCATCCATATCTATGTTCTCTAGCTCTTCCTCCGGGGAATGGGGCTGCTGTCCGCGATGTTGATAGCTCGATGGTGAATCAGGCGATAATCGGAGACTAGTTCGCAAGAAGCTCACGTTATCATCGTCGGCGTCATTGGCTTCTGGCGAGCCAATAAGGGTGGCAGCGAAGTTGGGAACGGGGGTTGAGATTGCTTCCAATTGCTCGAGATATGGGCTGGTGCTGACCGGGGAGTAAGCGGGCGTTGCCTGCCCCGGACGACTATCGTTAGCACCAGTTAATCATTGTGATAGACGAGCCTTCTGCAATGCCATGCAAATACCCTCCTCCCAGGCATCTCGGATCGTCATGCACGGAACAGGAATCTTTTGGGGAGGGAAGCCATACTGAGGGAGAGTTTGTAGGTGGCATGGTGGCGAGACAATGACTCCATCGGCCACTTGCCGATTAGAAAAAAAGGAACCGTTTCCCGTTGATATTTCCTTTCTTTCGTCCGACCTGTCTTGTTGCCTCTAGGTGAATTTCTGGAGAGCTGGATATAATCAGAAATTATCCGTCGAGTGTGCAGTAATCTGCCTAAGAATTCGAGGTGAACCCAGGAAGACAATTCCGGCGACAGCTCAGAGGCACGGTGACGAAGAACTGCGCCGAGGCTGCGGATGGTAATGATCAACGGCTAATCGTTCTGGTTGGAGATGATGATATCGTCAAGTCATCGGGGGAAGCGAGCGAGAGCGAGAGCGAGAGTGCAAACAGTTGGGGCACAACTGATCCGTCAGTTGCGACTTGACAGACTCGAGGTGCCTTTCTCTTTTGGTGGATAGAAGACCAACACTTAATTGTGTAGAAAAGTTCAGGGTTCCTCTTGTCCGGCGTTGCACGGTTCTTTGTCTTCCTTGATGCTTTTCCTTTGAAGTTCCAACTTCCCGGTCCAGGGCAGGAGCAGGCTTGAAGACTGACGTAGTGTCTCCCGGGTCGACACGATCCAATCTAGTAATGGGAAGATCCGATATAAAAGGATAGGGTAGTGAGTCCGTTGCTCTTCTCATCTACACCTGTTATGAGCGTCCATCCTTGGAATTCTCCTGGTTCTGAAGGTTTCTTAATAATTTACCATACGATACCGACTCATCCATCCCTTTTGGGTCCTATACTATACTATGAGATACGTATGTATACCTTCACCTAGCCATGTAAGTCTGAAGTATCAAGTATCAAACATATTCTTAATAACTGGATGACTGGATTCCCTCGAAACTGACGATCAGACTCGGTGTTCATTACCTAACCACGCCAAGACGATCTAGTACGATCTATGCAAATATATGATACTTACCTAACTAAATAAGTATATATCGGCGTATTACGGATTACTAGTCCTTTTCCATTCTGACCTATCATCTATCCCTCGCCTCGCCCCAGTTCGCCTTACCTGCCTGGCCTGCCTTACCGCAAACCGTTTATCCTTCTAGCGCTTCTAGTTTCTTGATACTTATCCGCCTTGGCCTCCGGAGGGACCGACGGGGGGTGACCTGGGCCAGAGTTTGAGGGTTGCACTATACCCATTTTTAGTATAGCTTCGATGATATCGGGAATAGCTAGTATCATGAGAAAAAAAATATCTATCTGAAGAAGATCAGTTTGGAGATCATCCAAGTGAACCAAGTATTATTGATGCATAGTGATAGAACAAAGAATAAAATTGATCTCTCTCTGATTATTTCCCCTATACAACGAATCCGAGAATAGGGTTAAAGAAAAAAAAAAAAAAAAAAACCGTTTTTGCTATCACTTTGAGCCAGCCATAATAATAGCCATCTGTGAACAATAAAACCGCATCTCAATCAATGAATGCCAAGTAGTAGTCACGCTGAAGAATCCAGCGGGTGACAAGTCGTTATAAGGGCTTACAGGCTATACACAAAATTGAGCGGAGGAAACCGAAAGCATGATGGTAATGATATCATAGGTACTACTACTAACTAAGGCCAGCCACCGTACCACCTTACATGATTTTGATTGGCTAAGATAAGAGAGTTCCAAGCTAACTGTAGCTAGTACGGATGAGGGTTGGATTTGCTTCACCCATGTGGGGCCATTATGTTATAATCCCACTTTTGAGCTTGTTAATTTCTATAATTAATCATAAATCACTGGGTTAGCTGGCCTTTCGTCAGAGGCTTTTATGTATATATATACATTACATACATACCTACTACTAACAATGTTGTATCATATGCACATGTACATATATATGTATGATAGTGCATTATTAGGCAGGTTAATAATTGTGAGCTCCCATTCTCGTTAGCTGCCAACGCTGTCGTCACTGCCGAATCCTCCGATGCTGACCCACCTCTGCCTGAACTTTGAGAGTTAAGTTATTAATAATATGCAAGTGTGTTATTGACACTCTCAACTAGGTTTTGGCTCTAATATGGCAATCTGAAATGTCTGTAGCCAACTCTCCGCTCTGGAATCTGAAAGTTGAGCTGCAATGGTACAACCAAACACTTCCATTTTGGACTCAGCACTCCTACGCCGGGACGCCTATTTTCGTACCGAGAGCCTTCTGACCGTAGAGTGGCTATCGTGGTTAGTACGATCTTAGTGGCGTCTTTGCGGGCTGTTGTGCTAGACATTAATGGCCTAGCGATCGTTCTAGTCCCTGATCCACAGGCTCTAGTTGGCGGTTCTCTAGGCCGAGAATAAGCGTGTTGATAATAATAATCTGCATAGAAAAGTCGGAGGATTAGCCTTGCTGGGTGATCGCTTGGCCAGCTCCTCTATCACAGGAGTATGTAGTGTAGATCGCCTTGGCCTGCCGGTTACGCCTCGTGTAATTTATGTCATAGGTACTATTATAGTTATAATTGAAGAGTTCCCCCGAATAATCCTATCGTTACATACTATCGTACCCGCCAGAATTTTTGGTAATGAATTAATATTCTACCCACTATTTGCTTCACAAGGTGTCTTAGAATCCCCTCCATTTTAACTAACCCATTCATCAGTTCTTCTACGAGCTAGTTTTCGATGCTAAGGCGAGAAAAGAAGGCGGGGAAGCCATCTGAAAGGGCCTTAGTTATAGGGTAAGGGGAAACGATGGCGGAAGAATCTGCGTGAATTACGACCTCGGGGACTGCAGAGCTTCAAGTTTTTAACATGCAATTTATGATTTAAGCTCCTAAAGGATTGTTGAATGCCCCTGCACTTGACAGCTTAATAGGTACTTACAAAAGGACTTGTGTTGCCTTGTATCAGAACCGGTAAATATTTAATACTACCTTTCCTTTACATCGAAAAAGCAGTGCGAGCTAGAAACAAACAATCCCATCCCGACGCTCACAGGCATTCTATGTTCGGTATCGGCTAAGTGCTTAGTGCTGTGAGGTATGTGTGTATTAGAAACGATCATAAAAAACATGCCAAGCATATAGTTATATGAGATAAAGCGATGGATGTTTGGTAGAAGATAGTAAGCTCCAGTTAATGATAAATTTTATAATGCTACTAGTAGCAATGCATGACAGAACCAAATTGTGTCGCCACCGGTCAGTTTGCACAGTTATTAGCATGCCAGTTCAAACTGGGGAGCACAGGGGTGATTGTAGGGCCCATATAACGCCGGTTGGCACTTGATATTAAATGAGAGCGTTAAAAATATGCAAGCTCTTCATAGTCACTGGTATGGACACCGATAAAGCTACACTGCCAACCTCACCAGTTTCTAAAACTACACCATCTTCCGAATTCAGTAATAAACACTACTAAAGCTACACCCCCTGATGCTTTTGCAGATACATTTTGGTGCTATGCTAATCAATGAATGCGTTAGAAGGGACACTTGAGAGAACGGCAAGTTAATAGTTAATTAAACTTTCGTCAGTAGCGAAATTTCGATACCATAAAAGCTCACCTTGAACATTCTGAGCCCGGCCCGGCTAAGTGTGACTACCGCAACCACCACCGCCGGTACCTCGATTTTCCTAGCCGCCTCGACTACTCTGGCCACCTCGGTCAAAATTTTACTCCCCATGCCCCACTAGTAGACGTAGGCTCCGTGATGGTGACGCAGAATGGGCAATTCGCATTTTACGTACCCGTTCGGCGGCGTTTCTTGTCAGTGCCGGGGAGGGAGTCGCTATCAAAACGTCGATCTATATACTTTCCGCCGTGGTCACACTGCAAAAACATCTTGAAGACTCCGCCGGTCTTCCTCGCCTTGGTCCGCTGAGTTCATACAGTGCATTTATACTGCCTAGCCCGTTGCCGGGCCGGGTCTTTTGCCGTTTTAAGGTCTGGATGGATCCTCGTCTTTAGGAGGTGGTGCTAACGGTACTAGTGGCTACCAACTGTCGGGCAATTCAATTCGCTCCGGGTCTAACGGTTGTTCATTCGTGGTATTCGACGATCAGAACTTGCGCCAGACAGACTTTCAGGGTCATACTTACTGGAGGAGAGTCCATTGATTAGTAGTAAAGGTCGTGAGGGAAAATAGAAGCAGCTGTGATTTTCAAGTTGGTTGTTTCTAGCGAACTGGAGCAGGGTGATAAGCTATATATGTGATTTCTTCTAGTCTTTAGATAGGTGTAGCTTTAGTAACATTCATTACTGAATTTAGTCGGGGGTGTAGCTCTATCTGTGCCACTGGTGTATGCACCAATTAGTCCAGGAGGATTACTTAGCTAAGTTAGTAAATATGCAGTTCTTCTAGTGATAGTTCTGGCATCAATCAAGCACCTGCCCTCATCTTCTAAGCCGTTCCTCTTACACTTACCCAAGGAGCTAGCCTTCCACCGCTGGCGGTGAAGCGGCCATCATAAGTTAGTAATGTGATCCTATTATCATTATATCTGGGACTAGCACCAGCAGTCTAGCCGCACATCCGCGATTCACTCTATAAGTTGAAGAGAAAAACACCTAGGTTAGATTAGGGGCCTTCTCTGCCTTAGTATACTGTTCAGACTCGCCGAAGTCCTCATTCAGTAAGTAGCACTAGTGAGATGTAACGGCTCTGGTAGGAATTGGAAGGTGCACTGCTTAAGTATTCGCGCTTCAGGTGGGCGATACATGAAACGAGTTTGAGGTTTCTTTGCTCCTGCAGAAAGCCGTGGAAGTTTGCATGTGGCATCCCTATAATAAGGAATTTAGGATGGTTTTGGAGAACGTGAATAGAGGATCAACTCGACTCTCACCTAGGACTGGTAGCAGTCTAGCCCATGCTTCATCGATGGTGACATGAAAAAGGACATACCCGGATTGGAGTAAATCATCTCTTCTCTCAAACCTCAGCAGATCCGGAGCCAATCCCCTTTAGGAGCTTGGTACTTTGAAGTTGGATACGTGAGTGAAATGGAGTGAGTAGGCAGCACTCTGTGTATTCTAATGGGGGTGAGGGATGCAAAATAAATATCGACACGGTAATGGCGGTGTTTAGTATGGAGAATGTATGACCAAGCAAGAAAGAACTTCAAGATTGTTGAAACTCTAATGGTGTGTTATCCACAAGAAGAAATTCCCACATGGCGATATCTCAAAGGACATTTCCCTATGATCTTTAGATGGGGAATTTGAATATGTGGAGGGCTGTATAAAGCTAAAGTAGTTAGTTCCTAAGCTAGAATTAAGTTCTGTGCCTGTAGAAAATTTGGGATTCTATGTATGTACTAACTTACATGTAGTTCATGAACATGAAGGAGCATACTTGGCCGAAAAGCCACAAAGCCAGAAGGAGACCCAAACCTGAATAGGGATGATGACCGGAGCGGGGATAGGTTTCGGAGGGCAAATTTTCCTGACTTCCAAAACACCTCGCTAAAGTGAGGGGTAAGCGTGTAATTTGTGAAATCAGCTTTCGCCACATACCGCACACGCTCAGTGCACGCACACACCATCACAATAATCCTACAATTCGTACCAATTCAGTATCTGTTTGCCAATCAGCAATTGGCTTCGAGCATATTTGTGACAACATTCCGTCCCGTCTTGGCGTAGCAGGGCCACTACTCCCAGTTAGGAGAGGCTAGTAAACGCTGGACTACTAATTTGTCTGAGCAACCGGGGTCTAGTATCGTGTGGTGAGAGTGTACTATGTGTGTGTGCGTGTGCGCTGTGTGAGGGTGGAAGCTACTTTCACAAATTACTGTAAACCGCGATCTGGAGATGAGTATATAGTACAACTTTTATTAATATATCACTCCATTTATTTGGGAACCCTAACCCAGAAAACTCTCGTTGATTTTGCTCTCTGATTAGTTTGAAGCATCGTGATGGTATAAACTCCCTCGATGGGTTTCTAGAAGCGGTTCTGACAGTCGTAAATAGGAAGTAAATAACACGGGCTTTATTTAGTATCCTCATGGAGGGGGGTAGATCACCAATTGTTGAGTATGCTCCGCAGGCTATATATACCCAGTTATATTGAGGTAATATTTATTAACCTCTTACAGCATTGTTTTCGTCCACGGGTTGCAGGGCCATCCAAAAGAGACCTGGACGTGCAGATGCACACACACAGATCCAAGGACCGAAGTTAATTTTCGGATTCAAGAAAAGAAGTGTGGGTTTTTTGAATTATGTCGTCGATATAGCCGAGACTCGTCCACTGCCATAGCGAGAAGCGTTTCTCAGCCTAGATCCGAAGAGAATACGGTCTTCTGGCCAGCAGAACTTCTTCCTGATGACATTCCGGATGCTCGCATCCTCATATATGGCTACGAGTCAAATATATCCAATTTTTTTCATGGTGCTGCGAATTAGAATAGCCTATTTCAGCATGGAAAAAGTATGTTAGCTGCCCTAAATGTTAGCAGAAGGAGCTGTGTATGTAGTTCCGCTCATTCTTTGATCACGTTGCTTCAAGCATATCTAATTCTGAGAGGCAGCCGCAACGTCCACTTATTTTCGTTGCTCATAGTTTGGGTGGTATCATAGTCAAAGATGTGGGCACTTGTCTTCTATGTAACGGATGCAAGATTTACTGCTTTCCTTTATTTCTTTCTTTTAACGGCTCCCGATGGGCAATTCGCTACGTGAGCAAGCTACGCAAGGCTGCGACCAAGGCCTAGTATACGGTTACTGGAAGAAGGCTTAAGACAGAATGTCGTGTAGCCAAGGGGCTAAGGATAGCAGATCTGCACGCAGGTTGCAGAAGCTGAGAGATGGACAGGTTGACTGCTCAGTCAAGAGCAATGGCCAAAAGGAAGAAAAACAACGGCCTCCCAGAAAATGAACTCCGCCTATAGGGAAAACCAGAAGAAAGACAATAAGAGAAAATAATGGAAACAATCTAGCTCATCCGTTATGGTAGGGAGATCCATTCAAAGAAAGAAAGAGAAAGAAAAGGGAAAAAAAGGAAATGCCAAATAAAAGCGAATCCCCCATCGGGAACTTTTAAAAGAAAGAAATAAAGAAAAGCAGCAAGTCTTGCATCCGTTACATTCTACACTGAATAACCTCACTAAATATCATGCAGGTCCTCCGGCGATCAAGGGATGCAGAATATACTCCCGAGCTCCAGCCTATCTACCATTCGACAACCGCCATTATATTTCTGGGCACACCACATCAAGGCTCCAATGTAGCTAACTGGGGAGAAATTACAAGACGCATGGCGGTTGTAGCTGGATTTGATACAAATGCTCAGCTTTTGCATGCCTTAAAAGTTGATAGTGGTGAGCTAGATCTTCTGCAAGAGGAATCTAGTAAGATGCTAAAAAGTAATGCTTTCAGAATACATTCTTTTCAGGAAGGAAAGGCCATCTCAGGTGTTCAAGGGCTTAACAAAAAGGCTAGTTAATGATTAGCCTTTGTGTCAATTGATGCTAACGATTTTCCAGATTGTGGAAGCCATTTCTTCTGCTGTAGATGATGCTGGGGAAATGAAAGAGACTATCGATGATGACCACTGGGGAATTTGCCGGTTTATAGGGAGAGACGATGGTGGCTATAAGAAAGAGGCTGTGTGGTGCAATCGACAAATATGTCACAATACTAAGAGAAAAACTAAAGAAGGAACAACAAGGTACGTAAATTTTGCTCACCTGCAGCGTAACCCTGTTTATAGATGGGCGGTTTTGGCTTCCGTAAGCATTTGCGAATTATGAATGTGTCTTGCCAGTGGTGAGTAGTTACAAAGTATTGGATCTTTATCTGATCCATCGCCATCTTCCCACCATTCACTCACAGATAACTCATACTGACTGCCTTATACGTGCAGAACAACAAATGATTCTCAGCAAAACACAAGAAGGTTCGTGCTTTCCGCCTTGATGACTATCTTGTCTCCAGGATTTTGCAGAGATGGCCTCAAAACACGGATTTCCTAAGACTATGAAGAGCAAATGAAACATATATGATGCTTTACAGGCGTGACGTTACTAGTAGCGTATTTCCAGATTGCATCAATTCATTACACCCCAACAATTACGTGGAGCGATTTAAGAATGTTGAAGTGGCCGATGTAGGAACCTGCAAATGGGTCCTTCAAGACGAACGCTTTCAAAACTGGCTCGACGTCAATAGCTCCACTATTCTGCTGGTTTCCGGTAAGCCTGGTTGTGGCAAGTCTGTGTTGGCTAGATATGTCATGATGAAACTGCAACAAAAACGCCAAGCATATCCCGAATCCGACAAAAGTGGCCTAGCATATTTCTTCTTTAGTGACAGGGGGGAACCAATTGAAAAAGAAACCACCGGAATGCTTCAGGCGCTGTTAAGTCAGATCCTTCACGGTAATCCCTCGTTGATCAACAGCCTCACTCAAATTGTGGATGAGTTTAAGAAGCTGAAAGGCAAATGGCCGCTTTACGCCCTTCGGGATCTATTCCTTTCACTCAAGCAGCAATTATCAGTGCCAACATTATACCTCATTATCGATTCTCTGGATGAGTCCGAAGGAGAACACTCAGCACCCGAAGTTGTTCAGATACTGTGGGAACTCTGTTCAGAAGTGACAGCGTGCAAGTTCAAAGTCTTCCTTACTAGTCGTCCTGCGACTTTCGAAAAATTGTTAGACGGCAAATTTGATGAGTGTCCTCATATACATCTTGAATCGCATACTGGGGAAGATATTGAAAGGTATGTGTTAAATCAAACGAAGGAGTTCCTAAAACACCGCCGAGAAGAACTTAAGCCGTTGGGAGAAACTATAATCCGCCGTGCTGATGGTGTGTTCCTCTGGGTGGACATTACCATAAAGAGACTCAAGAAGCGAAGCCAAAAGGGTGACAGTCTAAAAGAACTAAAAAAAAGTGGTGTCTGAGCTGCCTAGTGAAATGGGAAAACTTTCCGAGAAAATCATGGAAGACGTGGAAGAAACAGATCGAGAAGAGAGAAGGATCATGTTTCAATGGGTCCTATTTGCAGAACGACCGTTGACACTAGCAGAATTCCAGACCGCAGTCGAAGTCAACCGGGGCTACCCTAAATCTGGCTACACTCCCAAGTGGGCATTGTTGGGGGACTTGCAGAACCGAGAAGACTTAAGGCGACGGATCACAAGCCGCAGTGGTGGCTTACTAGAAATTAAATCCAGTGAAGCACCACAGCGTGAAAGCGAGGCAACGTCCAAATTTAGAGAATACGGTACTGTCATCTAATTCATTCACCAATCTGTGAAGGATTTCCTTCGTCGCAATATAAATACATGGTGCTTGGCTTCCATATTCCCGTCTAGCCATGCTGAGCTTGCATGAAGTTGCCTAAAATATCTTTCCCTCTGCAAATTTGAGGGAGGACCAACAAAAGATTGGGGTTGGTTATTCCAGCGTTCACCACAATATAAAGAACGGCTTCAAAAACATTGCTTTCTATCATACGCAGCGGTACACTGGCCCAACCACATATCTGAGGCCATTGAATCTGACCAAAACATTTGGGAGGCCTTCTATGAAATAGTAGAGACTGAATCGACAATGCTCTCTGCTTTGCAGATATTGCAAGTGGAGCGCTCTAGACCTTTCTCTCAGGGCATGACAATTTTGCACGTAGTCAGTGAATTCGGCCTTACCTATTTAGGCTCACAAATTCTACAGCAGCAAATAATACCTATAAACTCAAAGGGTCCCGGTGGACTAACTGCTTTACACATTGCGGCCACAATAGGGTACGAGGCAGTTGTGAGGCTGCTACTAGATAATGGGGCAGACACAGGGGAGGTAAATGACCAGGGGATGACAGCATTACATTTAGCAGCTGCGGTACAGTAGAAGGCAGTGGTGCTGATGCTGTTGGAAAAAGCCGATGTCAAGGCAAAAGATAATACAGGTACTACACCATTAGTAAGCGCGATCTATAGCAGATCCGAAGCAGTTGTTCAGTACTGCTCGAGAAGCATGTTAACGTCAACTTCTGGTTTATATCATTGGGAGTGAGCTATGCCTTACATGATAAAATATCATTATGCGAATTGATAGCTAACGTTGTTTGGTGGTTATAGTTTGTAAGAGAACCTGACTTGAATTGATCTGATCTCTTATTTAGAGTAATGGCTGACCTGTCTTTTCGGTGGTTATAGAGTGTATGTGAACCTGATCTGATTAATCCGATCTCTTATTTAGAGTAATGGCTGACGCTACCTCCTTTGCTGGTTATAGTTTGTACGCGACCCCGACCTGATTTGATCTGATCTTTTATTCAGGGTAATGGCTGACACTACCTCTTTATCATCCATATGGTTAGTTGCATAGATGATTCGGTTATCGGCACTGTGAAAGCGAGTTCTATCAGCTCGGTATGCGGAAAGCAAGCTTCGAAGCATGAAGGGGGATTTGTCAACTATCGCCTATGGCTTCAAAGCTTGCTTTCTGCATACCAAGCTGACAGAACTCGCTTTCACAATGCCGATAACCGAATCATCTATGCAACCAACCATATGGATGATAAAATGCTTGCGATCTGGAGTAGCGACATTGAACTCATGCCACATCTCCAATCTCATTGGCGCAAATTCCTTCGCTGGATAGAACAAACTCACCTTCATGGCGAAGTAGACCGTGCCAAACACGTGCAAGAATTCAGCGACGCAGCCCAACGAGAGAACGAGGATCCAAATACGTTCTACTCTCGACTATCTATGCTCGGCAATCGGAATCGGACGGAAGCTCACTACTGATGACATCTTCCCGAAGTCCCTACCTAACATCCGAAATGTTATTCTTCGAAATGGGCACGAATCAAGAGTTGTACGGGACCTTGTCGCCACTGCTTAACAGATTTGGGGCACTTTTAATCACACAATAAAGCGAAAGCGAAGTGCTACAGATCATGACGGTGAATCCTCCCAGACGCAACATACGCACCATACGAACCACCATGCTCAACGAGGCAGCTATTGCGGTAATCGCGGTAATGCAGCTCGCGGTTCACGAGGAAGTTATCGTGGAAATGGCTACAGCGCAAACTATCGTCAAAATCGGAACCACTCTTCTAACACCTTGACAGAGCAAGAGCGTACTCGCCGAGCGGAACACCGCCTCTGTTTTAATTGTGGTTTACCCAACCATGTCAGTCAAACCTGCACCAAACTTTTTAATCTGAACTCAACACCTCCATCTTCACTCAACAATAATAACACTGCCAACACCACTACTACTACTCCCAACCTACCGCGGCAGACTGCCAGTCTCAACACCTTCCAACGCGGATATCATGGGAACCGGACTACTCGAGCACAACCCCTTATCAGTGACGGGGACCAAATTCAATCAGAAAACTAGGTAAGAGTCCTGTGCCGATGCCCCCTCTGGACTCACACAAAACAAACGCCTTATCCGTTACCAAAGCGTTTCGTACCTGGGGTGAGGTGCATTCAAAAGGAAATATATCATCTGTTCTTTTTGGCTTAGATAGCTATGCAGAAATGGACTTCGCCTCAATTGATTCTGTGCGTTCACAAGGTCTTAAACCTTGTAACAAGAAACACCATCACCATAAAATCCCCTTAATCGAAGCTGCTGGCTGTTCTACTTTAAGAACCTATGGAGTTTATCATTTACACTGCACTATTACCGACCGATGGAGACGTCAGTTTTCTTTTGCACGACCATTTGTTGCTATGGACCGTGATCCTCAGGACGCACCTATTTTGCTAGGGAGACCCGCGCTTAAGGACTTCCGGATCATTCTAATCAACAGCACACTAGACTGGGAATTCGAACGCAAAAAAATCCGTGCTGAATACTCAACCAAGCGCTTCAAATGACTACTTCAGAAGTCACCTGTCCAACTATACGAGATTCGTGCATGTCTATCTTTACCGGACCTACCTTCAGAGTCACCACCGCTGAATACTTGGCAACAATGCTTAACGTGAATACAGCAACTAAAGAGAACCACAAACCCTTACCGGCCTTCAGGACCCACCACCGACAACTGGGATGATCTCGACGACGATGACACTTCTCCTGCGGATTGGTCTCATATCCCAAATTCACCACAGCCCCAATCCTTCGACATTATGACCCTGACCGACCTATACGGCTGGAAACCGACACCTCGCGTGCGGCATTGGCCGGAGCACTTTCCCAAAGGCTTGAAGATGGTTGGCATCCTATTGCTTTCTTCTCTCGCAAGTTCGATGATACTGAATGGCACTACCCTATCTACGACAAAGAGATGATGGCAGTAGTCATGAGTTTTGAACATTGGCGCCATTACTTAGACGGAGCTACCGATATTGCCATTTACACCGACCACCAGAACCTGAATGACTTTATGTCGCAAACCAGATTGAACGGACGCCAGACCCGCTGGCTTATCAAAACTTTTGCCTCATGACTTTCGAATTTTTTATCGCAAAGGTGCATTAAACCCTGCAGATGGTCCTTCTCGCCGACCAGATTACTTGAGTGATGCGGAAGAGATTGATGATACACCTGTTACCAAGTTGCTACCTTCGTTACGAGAACGAATGGCTGATACACATATATATGGTAGTTGTGAGGACACTGCGGGCACGCGGAGATTTAATGATTCAGAGAGCCCACTTGG
>JAHQZX020000124.1:0-16399 GCA_019804575.2 Pseudotulostoma volvatum | reverse complement strand
TATCCACGAATACAAACGTCAGAAAGCTGCGAAGAAGATCTTACATAACGCCCGCAGCCGGATTACGACTTCCTTCAACATATGGACATCCCTATTCTCAAAGAAACATGTATTGTCAGCTATTGCCCATTTTTGTTAGTGAAGACTGGAAGAGACAGCATTTGCAACTCAGCACGCACCGCTTATACGGCGACCAGAGTGGTGAAAATATCGCCCATAATATTGTCATTGTCTTACAAGATTGGGCCATTGCTTCACGACTCGGATTTGTTGCGATGGACGATGAAAATGCCAATGGGGCCGCAATTGACCATATCTTCGAAACCCTACAGCCAGAAATTACAAGCCAATTAAGATAAAGAAGGCAAGAGAAATTGAACTTCGAAAGCACTGGCTGCGTTGCCTTGCCCATATGCTTAACCGTATCGCCCAGGCATTCCTATTGGGTCAAGATCCGGAAATGTTTATAATGAAAACTGACGGAGCTGAGTTTACTGGCGACAATAAGACAGATGGAACTCAGTGTACAATATGCTTGTATGGGCGTATAAGTTAAAATTTCGCCTTTAAGCCTACTGTGAAAACTAAAAACATGGCAAGTCTGCGCCTAGCAATGATGACGATGCTAGGTACAATATATCGAACGAAAAGTTACCGCCTGAGAAGTAGGATGGCGTTATGGAGGTGATCAGGTTCTGGCTCCTTTTAAAAAATAACAAGGCAGATTGAACGGTGGGAAACAGGGTTACAGAACTATATCCCGTACTGGGACAAGATTTTTAACTACCTGCACCAATCTCGCCAGCCAGGCTAACCAGAGCAGTAACAGCCAGTGAGACATACAAATGGCTGTAAATATGTACTGAGTCAGCTCTAGATAAGGCAAAGGAGCTGTTCAAAAGGGTTAATGATTCTCCTGCCCGTTATACAGCACGTGTCGTTTATCCGCGGTTTAAGTATGAATGGTTTTGAACAGCGGTGGGGTACGGATCCTGAGAAGCGGAAGTCTTTGCAAGGCACGAAGGATGTTGTTAAGGGTCATTGGCAGGTGTATCAGAGCCGTTACTATTCCCAGGACATGAACCTGGTATCCCAGAAAATCCAGCAGATAAACCTCGATAACATTAGCGATGACAACGATGGAAACGATCACTTACTCAACCTCGAGGCGTATATGAGCGCCTCCTATAGCTCTAGTACAGCCGACCAGAAAGTCGATGTGCTTGGGGAATATGTTACCTCCTCTACTCATGAAGACTTTGAACTCTCCCAATGGAAATCAACTGAGCGGGAGTACCCAGAGCTGGTTTAATTTGCTCTTGACCATATTACCATTCCATTTCGTCTTCTGAATGTGAGAGGTCGCTCAGCAGTGCAAAAGTTTGCGCTCAATCCATTGAGGTCGAAAATGAAATCGGACTTGTTTGAGGCTTTGGGGACACTACGTTCATGGCATTTAGGGGAAGAAGAAGGGCAAATGAAAGAGGCTGAAATAGCCAAAATGGACAGGAAGGAGGAGACGACTGTTAGAGAGGCGTTGGAGGATTAAGAGTTTGTTCCAAGCTTACCACTATGTCCACCACCATATATGAGCTGCCCGCTATCCAACTGCGCTGGAATGCTTCCTCTTGTGTAACCCGTATGTAGACAATGTCAATGGAAATATCCGTACCCAGCGCCCAATCTAGATGTCAACCAGTACCTGGGGGAGGCGGGCAGAAATTGGCGGTCCGAGACGTTTAGCGTAGGAATCATCACAGGCATTTTGCGTACGAGTCGCATATTTTCGATTGCCGTGCCATGTTGTATAATCATCTGTAGTAGAGGAAGGGCACTCGCTAGTTATTCATCTACAGCTGCCAACATGTGTCGACGGTCTGGTTGTCAGTCGCGTCAGTTTAGTCGCAATTGCGGTCGCGATGCGCAATCAACAAAATGACCTCCTTACACAAGAACAGGAGGCGAGAAATGTATCAAAAGGAGATGAAGAAATTCAGAGAGGCTCTATATACGCTTACAACTTTGCACAAACATAGATGAGAAGTGGAAAGCAGGTTGATGTGTGACAGCGTGTAGAATTAGTAGTCAAGCAAGGCGGGCGTCTTAGCAAGCGATTGGGGTCTCGGCTCGTCTCGGTTCGTTTCGGTTCGTTCTTGTCAGATAGTGCGATGAATTTTTGAATTGATCTTGATTGTTTTCAGAAGAATCTCGCTGTGCTCTATGAAACCGCAACAAAATGTGAATTAGTAAGTACATGTAGTTATCCTTGAGCATCAATGACAAGACTGTGTGACCGCTACCTACAAGGCTGCGACTAATCTGACGCACAATCCACCTAAGCTCAATCTAACTATCCCAGTTCTCTGGACCCGACTTTCCAACCAGAATTTACTCGAACAACTTTACAATGTCATAGTACATCAATACGAGGATATCCTCCAGGACAAGTCACCGGCTCCACTTGCATCAATATAGACGGTTCTGTCTCAGAGGTAAAGTCCTATTTAATTTCTATGATACTACCGCAGAAGGCTTGTGCCGTGACAAAATAACCCGGTGTTGAGAGCAGGTCCGACTGGAGCAGGTGCCCTTAATATGCCGGAGGGCGAATACTTTATTCCTGTCAAGGAGGCCTTCTCCCCCTCCCTCGCCTTCAGTGCTTACCGGACTTTAGCATCGACCCTAGGAGTACAGATTCCTAATTATTGACGAAAAATTCGGTCCGCGACTCTTTACTAGATCGACCAGCAGCTTCGTCAAATATTCCCTGGTCGACTCGTATAGCCAGGCGCTATCGGTCGAGTTTGACAAATATGGTGGGCCATCTTTTGCCAACGATGACGACCATCCGATGGCGCCGATTTTTGATGTATACGAGATATCGATCATAAAGGGGCTCATTGTTTAGGATAGTAATTTCCGGTATTTGTCGTATGCTATGGTATCACTATTCATAAAAGCTAAGGGTTGACTTAGGGTCGAGTTGTCATCATTCATCTCACTTCATGAAAGTTCGCATCTAGTTGAACATATACCGCCCATTCCCGCATTAAGACGCTGAGCGGATTGTTGCTTGTGAGATTGTTCTATTTTAAAAGTCTATGACATGACATCATAGCAACCCGCTGCACAAACGGTAAACGGGCATTTTCTACACGTCTTTGGTATAGTCAACGATGCACTAATGCCTCTTTTATATGGTCTAGTTAAGGGTACTGGAATTCCAAGTCCTGGTCTATTTATTTGTCCACGAATTGGCATAACATAACTATCTGGTGATAGCAATGCCATTCCGCCGAAGTGCCCCTCGAGCCGCTATAACTCTCAAGCACTTGTTGACGTCAACCGGCACGGGCCTGTTGCCATTGAGGGGCTCTTGGGGCTGTTTAACGGTAAGTGCTGTGCAAATTTCGGAGTGATTTTAAATATTTTTAAGGGCTGCATGAGCCTGATCCGCCTGATCCGCCCTCTCAGCAGTTCCCTCCTCTGCCTGCGCCTGCTGCAGAACTCGGTATTCCAGCCCCAAAAAGACATCGTGGTGGAGGCAAAAAGCAAAGAAGTCGCAGCACGGACAAATTGCATTGCTTGAGGGTACCTTTTAGTCAATGTCCACGATCTCTACAATATTCAACAGCCATACGATGAATCCCTTGTCCAAGTTCTCCATAATTTATTTCTTTGCTGCCCGGCAATCTACCAAAATCGAACCAATCCACTTCCAAGTGTGGGTGTGGGATGCAGGTAGTTGAAACATTCGCGTTGTATACGCTGTCAGTAATGCGCTAGATGCTGATGAAGTGGCAGCCGTCTTCGGCAGTACCAAGATACTTTACGCTCGGTATAGTATGGGGGCAGCTATGATGCCGGGCGTTTCCTCTCTGATTTTATTCAATTGGCCGCCCACATTAACATCGGTGAGCAGAACAATGCGAAAACAAGCCAACTCCAGGTAGCAGCAGGCCTGAGCACAACTAGGCTAGCCTATCTAGGGCCAGAAACAGCAGTCACAGTCTACGCAGGGGAGCTAAAAGGAATAGGAATGGCCACAGAGATGCTGGCTGAACTGGCCGCTGCGAGAGAAAGCCAGGCTGTACGCATCAAAAAGGCCACAATTTTTTCAGACAGCCAAGCAGCCATCAAGGCCCTGGTTAAGCCGCGGCAGGCCTCAGGCCAATGCTACCTAGAGAAGGCTTTGAATGGGATCCGCGGGCTCGAGCGAGACCACGATATGGAGGTCTCGGTCCGGTGGATTCCTAGGTATGAGGGGATACTAGGAAACGAAGAGGCAGACAAGGCAGCCAAGGAGGCGGCTTTAAGTGGGCAGTTACCGGCCAACACCTTGACTATATGTCGCCTAGCTGCCGCGGCAAAACGTGCAAGCAGGGACCGAGTCGGGAAAAAGTGGAATGCGATGTGGTCTGCCGCAACAACCGGCAGGGCCACCCACGGGGAAATCATTGCAACTATAAACCATGGAATGAAAAAGGCTTACAGCTCGGTCCTGATCCAAATGCGGACAGGCAGAATAGGATTAAACCATTACCTATTTAAAATCAAGGCCAGGGACACTGGCAGCGGAAAATGCAGCTGCGATCAAGGATCTCAAACCCCCAAGCATGTCTTGCTGGAATGTGCCAAGTGGACAAGCCTCAGACAAGAAATGTGGGGCACATTGGGGGCTGTCCAGACAAGCTCCCCAAGTCGGTAAAATATGTGGCTGAATTCATGGTGAAAACGGGGCTGCTCAACCAGTTCCAACAGTAAACCACAGTAAACCAGACTTACTGCCAAGGTGACACTGCGTAGAGACGCTGGGCTTATGGATGTAAAACAGCCTACCACACGGGTCATGTGGTGGGCACGAGCCAAAACTTCACAGACACAAACAGCAGCTCCAATCTAGCAGAGCAGTGGGAAACGGAGTTATAGGAGCTAAAGAGGGATATTTATTACTTTACTGCGTTGGAATCCGCATAGCGACACGTACATAGTCAGCTAGATCGGGTCATTGAATACCACTACTACTATTACTACTACTACTACTAAACAAGCCAACTCCACTCAATCACGTCCAGTTTTTAGAATGCAAGTCATCAACGAACGGTCT
Organism: Pseudotulostoma volvatum; assembly: GCA_019804575.2. Taxonomy (NCBI): domain Eukaryota; kingdom Fungi; phylum Ascomycota; class Eurotiomycetes; order Eurotiales; family Elaphomycetaceae; genus Pseudotulostoma; species Pseudotulostoma volvatum. Next base: position 11,292 of record JAHQZX020000124.1, on the reverse strand, counting down.
ATAGCTGTAGCACCCGAACAGTAAGACTTAACCCATCCAGGGCCAATGTACATGTACCACGTACCAATAGCAGGATCTGGAGACACTCAAACAGGTGCATAGTCTCCCCCCTTACAATTCTGTGCCGCACTTCGGCAGAGTTCGAATCCCCATCCAGAACAAGGGGCTGGTATTCGTTACCAAATCAAATCATTTGCGCAGTTCCCGGGTTCAGGGCTTTAGAATCAACATTATAGGTCGAACTAAGGGTTGTTGTATGTATGTACAAGCTGCAGCCCGTTTGTTGATAGAGGCCATTCCTGGTAAATCTATAGCGCGAAATGCATTTGCGCCCATTAAATCGCGTGAAACCGCATCGCGGGGGAAGAGGTTAAGAAATGCAAATTACCTATCTTTTGTGCCCAGCTTGTTAACTACTTGATATACGCATGTATGATATGAGCACCTACCACCAAATTTTGCATATCTGGGGCCAGACCCCCTTGCAAGTACACTGTCAAGCTTGCTTATTATTACCTCCCACATAGGACTTTAATACCTAAATGAATGAAGGGCAGATGCAGCTTTCCCCGGGGCAATGATAAGGCATGATCCGCTTAAGTTATTATATGGCGCATCGGCCCGAAAGTTGATTAACAATCTCACCAGAAGTGGCCTCGGGTTATTATTTAACTTAGAACTGGTTTATCGTAGAACCATGTAGCTTCAAGCACTGATTTCGATTGATGGAAAACTCGCTATGATACATAGGATATTGATATAGATCTGGAATATGTGTACATGATAGCTGATGAGTATGATGCTACCCCAGACTCCAGCGCGTCGTTCATTGATATTTCTCATAATATGCTGCATGACGACAACATTACAGTGCCGAACACCAGGTCTACAAATTGGCAAGGAAACAGGGAGAAAGCTGCTTTTTTATCCAGATATATAATATATAACGAACTCCGACAATGGGAAATCAACTAGCCGCCTCTAACACATCCAAGGGGAACGGAAAATTTCTCCATTTGGTAGCTCGGCCGTATCAACTTGGTTTCTATATCCCGGTTGTGGTTTCCGGGCCGCCATTACCCACCTCCCTGAAGCTGGTCCTTTCCTTCTCCTCACTCTGCGCACCACTCTCATCGTTATTAGATGTTACGGTAGCCGCAGCGACTGTCGCAGCTTTTCGTCTTACCCGTTCCTTGTCCCTGGCGGAGGACCCACTGGTGGTACCAGTCCTCCTCCTTCGTACTGGCTTGTACACATCGTTAAAGTTCATGACAACGGCGAGAAATCGCATATCAACGTCGGGCTGGTGAGCCAAGTCACCCAATAGAACGTTGAGACGCGAGCGAAAGTCGGCAGAGAGATCGCTGAGCCGTGCGCGGAGGGAAGGAAGCATATGATCGTCTGCAGAGAGGTCCTGAACAAGGTCAAGAGGCAATGGTGTATCCGCTCCCTCGCCGGTGTGCTCTGCCTGCCGAGCTATCGGCGTAGCACCCAGAGATAGAGATGGAGTAGATATGGATTTCTGTCCATGCCTAGAAGTCGGGAGGAAATCTCGCTCCGTGACCCCCCAGTGTCCTTGAGCTGTACGTGTCTCGATTTTTGCGCTAAGCTCCTGTCTGCGTGTGAACTCCGCTACAGAAAAGGAGTACAATCCGTCCACAACATCCCTATATGCGAGCATGATTTTTAGGATGTGGTGAAGCTGGCTGAGGAAGCTTTCCTCCGGTTGCTTGCTGCTGGCCGTCGAGGTAGAGCCTCGAGAGGACGATGCTGAACCTAAAAGGCCTTTGTGCGTTATCGAGTTGAGGTAGCGAGTGTGAGCCTCGATAAGATCGTCGAGGGTGCAGCCTGGCCTCGAGATAGCGGCCTGTAACTGATCCCAACTAGCCTCGATCACTTCGAAAAGAATGTAATACTGGAGCTGACAAACAAAGTGAATCATTTCAGCGATGACACAATGTGCCCGCTTCCAATCCGAACCCACTTTGTCATCAACACTCCCTAGCACTCCTCGTGCGCCAGTCATGCATCGCCGCCAAGTACTAGAGAGTGCAAACTCGACGCGTTTCACACGCCACAAGAAATTAAAAACTTTAAGATACTCAGTTGATCCCCGTGGAGTGATGACGACATCGACAGGGGCGTCGATTTTATACTCCAGCGTAAAGCAATCCCAGCCAATCTCGCCGTGACTGAGCTCCAGCATGCGCGCATCGAGACGGCGAAGAACATCCGGTGAATCGTACTGCGCATTTGAGGCGCGAATGGCATGTTCCAGTTGAGCAGTGAGCGTATGGCGATATTGAGAGTTCGCCGGTCGGTCGAGGTTGGAAGCGAGCGATTCCATGAGGAGGGCAATGAAGTCTCCTTGACCAAGTAGGAGGTACTTTTTCAGCGCCTTTAAATGGTCAAATAACTTGAATTTAGAGTCCATCAAGCGAATCATCCGCGCCATAGTCGTCTTATAAGCTTCATCAATGGATGTCTCTAGACTAGCAGTGTCACCATACCGCAATTCCTTCGATGCATCCTTGGAATATGCTTCCACCCAGGCCGAATCACCGCAACCATACCTAATGAAGTTCAATGATTTTCCAATGAGAAAGACCTTCTTCGCGAACTCTGGTGTGATTATGGTTGGAACCATGTCATCATCCAGCTTGTATTTGTCCTCCCATACACTGGTTGCAATACGCCGCGGATCCGTGTTGGGTCTGAATTCGGGTTCCACGACAAAAAACTCATTGTATGGATCAGAAAGCTCGCCATCGTAGATCCACTGTCGCAGCATATCATAGAATGGGCGCGTAATATAGGTCAGCAGCTTCTCCGCGTAGGCGCAAATAAAGGGGTCTCCATGAGACAAAGAGAAACAATGGATTATCGAAATCAATTGACCGCCTTTCTTGTCTAATATAGTGAGAGAAATTCGGCCACCAATCCAGGATGCAAAGACTCTTGCTCCCGGAAGAGAGGAATAAGAAGGGACGTACTTTGAGCCTGGTGAATCATCGAACTCATTAACCGCAACGCCATTGTAGCTTCTCTTGTCCAGACTACACAACGCTTCAACGTAACGGCACCCTTGACTGCGTCCTTGGTTCCAGTGTTGGCAGCAGTCGCTGCTCTCCTAATCTCTCCCTCCAATGTGGCTATTAGGCTCAGGTAGGAACGTAGCTCATTCCCGATAGCGGCTCGCAAAGCTTGACTAACCAGGCCACCCTCAGAACATTCAACAAAGGCGACGAGCTCCCTATATAACAGACACGGTTCGGCCAGGGTGTATAGAAGTGATATCATCGAAACGGGCAACGTGGTAGGTAACTTCAGAGTGGATTGTGCAGAAAACTCGAGATTTGTCGAAGAGAGCCCTTGAAGGATAAAGGGCAAGTCACGCAGGAGTACCGACTCAGGGGGTTGTACCATTTTCGTATTGCCGCCATTCGCTTCTGCTGGGGACGGAGGGTTCTGCTCTTGTCTCACGCTGCTCGTCGGGCGGGCATCGCCACTCTCCTCCCCGGTTACGGAATGTCCTCTCTCTCCTTCTAATGCTTTTCTCGGTTGGGGTATCCTATCAGGCTGGCTTCCTCGTTGTGAGACGGACGAACTGATTGCCGGACCCTCATCCAAGTCATCACCCATCCTCATTCCCTGCCGATTATTCACGCCTTTAAACAGCATATTGTCTAGATTGACTTCCTGCATCAAGGGGCTTCGACTCCTTTCCCCTTCCTCGATCACCCCATTGTCCTCCAAACTAGTCTCGGACAGCTGGTAGAGAAGATAGAGAATTGCCCACTTCTGGCTGAGTACGGGCTGAGTCAGTAGGCGGGAGTAAAGATTCGAGAACCGCACCGCCTTATCCGGACTGGCATTCTCCCGAAGCAGCTTTCTCTTGATCAGGTCTGACGCATTATTGATGTCTTCCGTGATCGAGCCTGTTGGCCTGTTCTCGCCTTCCGCATAATTTTCTAGAATCCTCCAGGACCGCTCCAGGATATCGCGGTGACGTCGCTCTTCAGCCACCACCAGGGCATCTTCATCTTCGAAGAATTTGTCGCCTAGATCTGAGAGTGACAGTGGAGGAAGAATGGAATCGACCAGCTGGGAGAGGGCATCGTCAATACGGGAAGGGCGTGAAGACGGCGGACGACTGAGTGACATAATCTTCGCGTCTCACGTTTCGTGTTTCTCGTGTGGTATGATCTTCTAAATTCACTTCCTCCGCATTTCTAGCATCCAGGGAAGGATTTCAAACCCAAAGTTAACAACTTCGATGAGCTGTACGACTCATGGTCAGAGAGGTGGGTAGCGAGGCTAAACTTAATCAAGTCATTTACCCTGGGAAAAGCTTTGAAGTAGTTAAAGTAGTGCTTTCGATCATATATATTTTACAATTGAAGGGAGGAGGACTTTGCATATGAAATATAGTTATATACCCCCTGTGTGCGAAACTCGCCTCATAAATAATGTTCGCGCCGTTCCGTTGGGAACAACTCGAACGCGCCCCCAAAAAAAGTTTCTGCCGGCAAAATCTGCGGTCTGCGATTTTTTGCCTTCACCGTGTGTATCATGTTACATATTTTCATGTAGGGCAAAAATTACGTACTATAGTACCTATCGTATAATAAGTTGGTCGAGTCTTGTCAATGCAATGTCTGGGCATATATACGTACCACTTCTGTATATATCCATACATGTACAATCTATATGAACCTACTAGCATCTTTCCAGTTGCTGAATGTTGATAATTGCCTTTATCAGAACACTGGGCATGCTTCTATATTGATACCTCCATAGTTATATGATTAGTACTGATAAGTATGATAGCATATGCATCTATAGATAGTCATGGATCCCACTACAGTCTACTTGGTCAAGTATTTCATGATATATTATCCATAATAATAATAACCGCATACCTAACCTACGCGTAAAACTGTGACCCGGCTATTCCATAGTAATGATACTAGTACCTAGATCATACATACTCATCAATGGCGAGGATGACAATGATAATCTGACCCAACTTCCTTCAAGCCTCATTGAAGGAAGTACTGTACTGTGCTTCAAATCTCGGCGTGCGAAGCGAGCGAATGGCTTTTGTAGAGAGTTAGTTATAGTCTATGACACTACTCGGTGACTCTTAGCAATTTGACCTCTTTTAGGACGTACCTTACGAAAGGCAAGCGAGATAGGTATGTACTAAAAGAATACTGCCACATTTTACCTTCGAGCTCGAACATCTCTCGTGCAGTCTACAAATATCAAATCTGCTTCTTTTTTCTTTCATAATACTTCAATCCTATTTCATAGACTTTCGCAACTCAATCCATTTCGTTTCAGGCGTATCGGACGACGGTTCGCGTTTCTAGTCAGATATTTTTGCATGTCCGGCATCATGAGAGGGCTCCTTCTCGTGAAATCTGCATGTTGAAACCACATTATAAGGTATGGAGTATATGGGAGCATGCTATATGAAACCTGGAGCTCAACTGTATTTTTTGTTTTCCGTTCTTCCGGTTCAAGTGTCTAGCTATCGAACTGTACAGCCAGCTGGGTCATCGTGTACCCACCATATGAAAGCAAAGGGGGGCCACCAGTACGCCTTCAACATTCATATGCATCGCCAAAACTCCACCCATGCCATAGCTCTGAGATGTCACAATGAAGGGAAGAAATTAAAAATAGTGCGGCTATCATCCGTCATTTAATCGAAGACCTCGTGATCAACAAGGTTTGATGAGAAAGGGATCCAATTTTTCGTTTGAAAGCAAGGGATATACAATAGAAAAAATAGTCGACTTTGCTGCGGTAAAGAAAGACTGGCTACCTGCGAATGCCCTGGGTAGATATCGGCGCTCCAGGTTGTATTCCCATGTTGTTTGCAATGTTGTATGGATGCGGATCGAAACCAGCCGACATGTTATTCATGATGAGCGAACCAAGACCCTGCGCCTGAGAAACAGGACAATCCTTGTGTGCCAAAAGCAACGTTTTCAGGTTAACAATTTCTTCCCTAAGTTGTGTCACAGTAGCAGTCAAAGCGTCATTTTCTGAAGTAAAAATCTCAACCTTAGTTTGAAGATTAGCGAGCCACTGTTTCTTTCGCTGTCGACATTTGAGTGCGGCAACACTGTAACGATCATAAATGAGATAAGAAGCTCATGGTAAAGTCGTTTCAGTCTTTTGGAGTAATTAGACTTACCGATTCCGTTCCAGAAAGTTCCGCCTCTTCTCTTCATCAGTCATCTTCTTGGTATCTTTGGCTTCCATTTGCTGAGATTTCCCTTCGTCTTCCAGCTCTGAATCTACTCCTTCTGCACTTTCTGTAATTACATCACTGACGGCACCATTGTTTGCCTTTGGCCTCTTGCTTGCGCCTTTTGTAATATCTTCCGCCTTACGCCGCCCAGTTGATGGGGTAGTGGACTTTGTCGCGATATTTTTCTTCCCCTTAGCCTTCGCAGCCGGTCTCACCTGCTCACCCTGTGTGTCCGATCCGTCACCAGTCATTTCACGACCGATACCAATGGTGGTTGTGGGGTTGCCTCGAGAACTCCGTTTAGTAGCGTCAGTATCTTGGGTTTGATCGGAGGGCTTGCCCTGGACGGTCTGAACCTGTAAAGGAAACTGCGCATTGCTCGTCTGAGCCCCTTTGGCGAGCATGAAGAGTCCGTTGGCGGCATCAGTGGCATCGTGATGAGTGAATGTATCGACCGAAACTGGTTGAGAAGGTTTACCGTCAACTGTGGCCAGCTGCTCGGACTCAGTTGCCGGGTTAGAGGTGGGAGCGTTAAGACCATTCCTCTTGGCCGCATTGAGAGCTGTCCGATGAAATTCTAAAGTCGACGGGGTGGCTCCGCCACCCTGCAGCTGTGATAGGAGAGTTTGGGAGTTGGGACTTGGTGCCGGAAACATCGACCCGCCCCCTCCCGGCGTCAATCCAGTCCGCAAGGAAGACTCGTTGGGAGTGGGGAAGCCCCTCGCGATGCTATCGAAGTAGTCTGTTGAGCCTGCCGGTCCCGCAAGCATGGCGGGGCTTAAGGGCCCAGAACGCAAAGAATTGGACCAATTGTAGCCAGCCCCCGAGCTTGCGCCTGGAAGGGCTGGGGACGTGAGGGCGGCAACTGGGGGTAAGAGAGATTTGCCTGGCGTCTCGCCTGATGAGGTATTGCTAAAAGACTGCTCAAAAGGATTAGGCTCCAGGGAGAATGAATTGTGAACGGAATTGAAGTAGTCGGGGGGGTCGGCGGTAGCGGACACTGCAGGGCGGGGAGGTGGTGCAAGCGATTGGGATGCTTCTATATCAGCCAGTGACTTTGAATCCTTAGCTTCTGCGGATGAGGCTCGGGAATCTGTGATCGTATCGGGAATTTAGCGCCTGCTACATTGAGTAGGATGCTAGTGAAAAACCGGAGAAATAAAGAGAGGGAAGAGCTCCGGGTAGGAGCGGTGGTTTTCGACCCACTAGGAGCGCTTCGAGCGGCATGACTAGGCCAGATCGCCAGAGAGCAAGCCGATCACCAAACCAGCCAGGGGCAATCATGAGGTCATCCCGATACCAGATGCGAACCTAGTATCTCAAGGCTGCGTGACAACCACTCGATATTCCGGGGGCGAACATTCAATGCGCAAATTTGAACCCAAAGACAAGTAAAAGGAAGACAAGGAAGTGAGAAAAAGGGGGTGAAGAATATAAAGGAACCGGAAAAGGAAACGGGAGGAGCGAACACACAAGCAACATTGGCTAGACTCGAGAAAAAAGGGATGGCAAGAACTGACCTTCAGGTATGACCATTTTCTTTCTGGTATCCATAGATGATGGTCTATTCCGAGATGAGTTCCTCCGAGTAACGCCAGCGGACATGGTCGGAGGGAGGCCTCAAGCGACCGTAAGAAGAGGACGCGTGACAATGGCTGTCGCGATAGAAAAGGACGAGTTGTGTGATAGGATCCAAAGCGGGTTGGCGTCGTGACCTCCGACGCTAAGTTGGAAGACTGATCGAAAAAAAAAAAAATTAAAAAAAAAACGCAAGGAAAAATACCAGATGAGAAGTACAGGAATACCAAAAACAAAAGGAAGAGTAAAAGGAAAAAAGAATTAAATTAAATTAAGAGAGAAAAAAACCAAAAAAAAACCCCCAAAAAACGCAGCGTATATTAAAGATCGTGTGGTGGTTTACGCTTATTGATGTTGACGTTTGGAGATGTTTTGAGGTTGGAGATACTTTGGAGAGCTGGGAATCCTGATGACGCTGGTGGTGCTGGCTTGCCTTTGGGGGGAAAGGACGGGCGGACCGAAGACGGGGTTTAGGGGGAAGCGTGTGGTGGGAAGGGAAGGGAAGGAGAAGAGGAAGTGACGTAGCTGGGCTTAAGAGGACTTGGGGGGGGAAAAATAAAGATGAGGGGGCGGTCTTGGAAGAGATGTGAAAGGACAAGCCACGAAACGGGTTTGGACCGTTTGACTTGTTCTGGCTGCGCCTGGTTCGTCTTTGGTTTGTCTGAAGCTGGTTTTGGTCTGGTGTCGCTTGAATCTGATTTGGTGACAGTCGTCGAGGCCCTGCCGGTCATTAGCTAAGCAAGAATCCTCCGAGAAAGTCCGTCTGGTTGGCTGCTCACCCGATCGCTTAGAGGGTACGGCAACGCGGCATCAACCAGAAGGGAGCAAAGCCAGCGGTTGGAGCAGCCAGTTAGTAGTTACCTGCCAGATGCTGTCGTGCACAACACCGAACTCGGGACCATGCACAAGACACTCTGGTCAAAGGTTGCAGAACAGGTGGAGGCGGCGCTGACCCGCTGGGACGCTTTGGGTCTTGCTCGATCGGCGTAGGGCAAGATCAAACTAACGCGTGTTCTGCAGACTTGCCCCCCCACTCCTTATGGACATAGACTGGGAGAAACGGGACAGAATCGAAGGGCTCACCCAATGGCACCTTGGGGAGCCAAAAGGTCCCAACCAAGAAAGAGTCAAGAGCGAGACAATCGATGAGTCAATAATATTAATAACTTAACAGGTACTTACTTGATGGTGAGATTGGGTCAATCTCGTCCAGTCTGGTGGATCTGTCAGAGTAAAAAAGATGGGGTGAGATGAGATCACAGTGACGACGATGACAAGACTCTCGAAAGGGGGGGGCACTTTCGAAGGAGGTCGGCCGCTGCAGCCAACCAGACAGTCCCTATCATTCCGGTGGAGACACCACTCCCGGAACATGGGTTATCATTGGTGGCTCCCGCCAGCTGGCCAAGACACGAGCGAAAAACCTTCCCCCCTCATCGAGAGTCCTGGTCCAATCGGACCCGGCCTTTGGCGGATTACCGTCGCGCGGCTCCATGAAATTCTATCGTTGGTTCAACGGTGGTGACGCAATAATAATGATTGACCAACTACGATGGGAAACCCGTTCTGAACATCAATCAAAATAGAGAAGAGAAAAAAAAATTTTCAAAGCGAGTCGAGCCGAGGAGGTCACAGGGTGACACGGCGAGCACCAGATATATGATAACTATCAAGGCTTGCGGAGATATCAACCGCCACACACGAGGTTGGTTGTATGGGATCATGTTTCACGTGAGAGCCGCTGACTCGCCACAACCAATGTCCTAGCTAAGTTAGTCTGTGCCTTCAAAGGATTCCCGAATGTCACATTATTTATTTATTACTTATTAGAATATAATCAGTTATCAAATTCAAAAGATTTGGTCCTCGACAAGAACCTGGTATCTAGAGCACTTCTACCTATGTTGAGATGCTAGTGGAGAACATCCGAACCTATACAGTATAACACTACCTAGCACTGGGAAGGTATATATCTCCCATAGGTTTGTATTTTTTCACACCATTCAAAGAACTCTCATGATTCAATCCGAAGCAGCTCCCCTGCCCGCCATTGATGAATATAGGATTCGAGGCCTGGATTACTGTGTCAAAGCAAAAGTAACCTCAAGTCAATATCTTTCAATGCCAGATGGAGAGCACAAATCACAAGAATCCCAGAGATTCTCGACTTTCCTCCGCTGAAACACTGGTTTCGAACGACTTCCAGTTCCATCCTTATATAACGATCATAGAATGAATGCTAGGGAAAGAAAGCGCAAGTCACAATTTCAGCGGAAGCCCATCAACTGACTACCCTTATTGTAGAGAGTGTGTAGAGGGTGATCCTTCAAATACGTTGAAGTAAACCCCTAGGTTATACCTGGTGTTTGGTTCGTCCTAGCAGTTAAAGTAAATGGCTTTTTATATATTGTCCATTCGTTCTATCATTGAAAACACCACGCTGGGAACGATTTCGGTAGAATGGATCCGAAGAACCTAGTGCGCAGGAAGGCTTCAACTGACTTGTGACACTGGACTTCAACTTTAGGGTCGATTGAATCACTATCCTAGAAGCAAAGACATCTGTTGAGAATCCAGGACATGGGTGTTCATACACGAGGAATCATGCCGAAAGAAAGATCATTTCTTAAAGTGTCAAGAACCCCGATACGTCGAATAGCTCCATGGACCAAGCAACAATGGAACATGATAGTGTCTCCATCCTTCCCCGCCCTCTGGTCCGCGCCCGCGAACTGTGAATTTGATCTCCACCTCAGGCCAAAAGCTTTCGATCCCTTGTGCCTCGAACCACGGCCCCACAGAGAAACGGAGCTCCCAGTTCGTCTTGCTGTGAGGGTCCGGGAGGGCGCTGAGAAGGTCAGCAACCGTCGGCAAACTCGAGGATGAGGGCGGCCAGTTCTTGACACGTCCATCAGAATCGGTGGTGGCGTGGAATGTATTAGACTTATCTGAATTGTCGATAGGCGAGACCAGGGTCAGCGTGCAAGGGAGATTGGCTGCTGGAGTCCCCATTAAGGTGTTCAACACGTGGCAGGTAATAGGATCCATCATTTTCAAGCTTTGTAGAGAGGTGAGATAAATCGTATCAAATGTGGTTCTTAAGACTGGGGAGGCTACCGTCGTCCTCAACGTGGTGTTGAAAAGATTGTTGGCGGTGCAGCCAAATTGTGAGGCAGTCTTTGCTAACGGAACGATAGATGTTCTTCTAAGAAGATCTGTAACCTCCTGCGAGGATTCAGACCTCGTATTTAACAAACTTGGAGGAGCGATAGAAGGTAGGTAGGTAGGTACCTAACTATTCAACTGGACGTATGTACTATTATAAGTACTCGATAGTTATTAACTATCATACCAACAGACCCCGCAAAATAAAAATAGGGTAGTGGTATAGCCACACCAATTATATTCCTGCCACACCAATTGTCTTCCTGCCACACCAATTATCTTCC
>JAHQZX020000123.1:0-16421 GCA_019804575.2 Pseudotulostoma volvatum | reverse complement strand
TGAAACGGCCTTGATTAGTAATCCATAACGGAGCTCATAACGGAAAATGGAAACGGAGGTGCCGAACAGGCCCTAAAAGTTGTCGCGCGTAGTAGATCCCCACGCAATGACAAAGTCTATTCCATGTACCCTTATGTCTCTTGGGTTGCAGGTCTCTACCAACTCTGAGTTATAAAACAGGAAATGGATCGGCGAGATTGGGGACTGCCCGCTATGACCTCTTAGCAGGGGTGATTCCTGCCCATCGAACACCACTAGTGTTCGATATATAGTTATTACCTATAGTATATGAAATAGGATAAATCATAAGAGAAAGTGGTTATATATGATGTTGCGTAGAGTTCTGGGTTAATTATAGTACTAAGCAGCTGCATAAAGATTGCTTTGTGACATCGGTTGATTTTTGTATCAATTTTATGTAAAAGTCCTCATTCGTTTTCTCTTAAGCTTAGCCAAATTAGGTAAGGTGGAGTGGAAACCCACCAACCGAGCTAATAACATATGAGGCCGCAAGGCATCCATTGTGAAAATCCCTTGTTTTTATATAGAGATGGAGCATATGATGCTTCTTCGAATGTAATTATTCCCTATAAAGGCTTGTTACCACAGCAGCGTGCGTTTAATGTCAAGTATTGATCCGCCTACATTGTCTCTATCCGAGTTTAACCTTCCTCCTTCCACACAAGCTCCATGAGTAGGCGCGGAATGTCATCCAGTTGAGCGCCCACCAAACCCCACGCCACTTCTAGCGGGGTTGGGAGGGCAGGCCTGTACTGGAGCGAATAATGTCTACTATATCAATGACTAGTAGCTTCTGTCACGACAGTCTCTTCCTCATTATATATGGATGGGGGCAGTGTCTATGTGGACGAGAATGGTGGCAAGATGGAGGGCGCTCGGCTATAGTAATCGATACTGGATATCTCAGATGTGCTGTATGTTTTTTTCGTTATCACCCATCGTAGGGAGTCAGTCTTTTCCACACAACAGACTAATGATTAGTAGAAAGAACATGCGAGTCTTGTCCGATCCGTTTGCTGTGATCGTGGGGCTCTTGTTGGCGCAGGAGTCTCAATAGATTGTGGCAGTGTCCCTACATTAGTAGGTGTAGGCCATTCATGAAAATGGTTGAAGCCTCTGGTGACTGGCTAGCCTTATAGGCTGATGGATAGTGTAGTAACATTGGGAGGTGAAATATCCGATAAAAAAAGTGTGTATGGGATTTACGCTGGTTGGCGCCAGGGATCCGCATATTTCCTAATTTGATCAACTGCATTCCAAAGTTAAAAGCTTGGCGCTGCCTGGTTCGGAATATGAATAAGCGTAGCCGCGGGACTTTGGCTAGGTTTGTAAGGATCATGATTCATAGGTTTATTGATGCCTAGTTCAGTAGGTGGATATTTCGGCCACTCAAACGAATACAGGTGTATGAAGCTATCGATGACTAAGCTCACAGTTGTGGGAAGCGAAATAGAATTAGAACAACTTACTTAGTACTACTGTCCACGACCTTATCAATCACAGGTTTTTATTTCGCATTCGGGAATGCGGGAGCGGAGTAAACGGTTTTGTGCCTAGCGGGACCGCATTTAATCCCCGGTCATTCATCCGGGGCATTCCCTGTGGATGAAGCTGTGCAACCCCCGGCTGCAAAACTACTAATAGAATACAAGCGTGTCAGATGCCTTCAGTTTGGACACCGCTCCAAGAATTGTTTGTGTGCAGTAGTGTGCTAACCAAGAACAAGAAGAATGAGCTCGCCGCCAATTTATGCTACGTACGGACCGGGACATGCGGCCGACCAAACAGCCCGAGCTGAATCCTCCGACAGCTCCGGCCGATGAGGGCGGACCACTGGCTATTCTATCATACTTTCCCATACTTTGCTCCTAGATAGAGGGGGTGGGAAATAGGGAATTCTACCCTACTATCATACCACTATGTGGTAAACAACGAGAATATTATTAAATGCGAAACCGACGTATGATACAAGCCATCGACACGCCAAAGCAATTTTTTCCTAAGAGCGGCCTTTTTTGTCCTTGTTCAGAGATTTCTGGAAACTGGGGTTTTCAACGAGGCCCCGGTTAGACAGGGTTCTCTGCAGCCTTTTTAGGCGACTATTTATAGCGGAGGAAAGACACCAGAAAAAGGTTGCGGTCGAAAGTAGAGGCTGGGTTACCTGGCGGAGCGGAGTGTAGGCCCCTAACCTCTCTGGTCCCTTCCGTGTACATAATCAATTTATTAGTGCTTTTTATCATCGCTTTCTTTCCAGAACTTCGTCTCCCCCGTACCATTCTCGATCTTCGCATTAACAATTTCTCGCTATCCGATACAGATTTCTCTTGCCGCTCAGACCAAGCCTGAGGCACTCGTTGGCCTCGATAACTTTTGGGCTGAATGTACTGTAAAAACTGCAGCCACGTAGCACCGCAAAGGGTTCGCTCGCGTTCAGTAACTTGACACTAATATAGCGAGCAATGATAGTATCATATGCGAAGCGACTCGGAGCTAGATCTGGCTGTGAAGAAACCCGTGAGTTCACAGCTGCAGTATCCAGAGTGGAATAGATCAGAAGTTCCCGACCGACCGAGTTCGGGGTTGCAAGCAAGGTATGCCTGGCATCATTGCCGGTCATTGGATCAGGATTTGCTACCTGTCGACAGTAAGCATTAAACCTGGCTGGACTGAATTTATCCGAATCGTATTTGCCGATCTGCAGGCCAAAATATCATAGTGTATCATGTGTGCGCATGACTCCGGGCCTATACTCTCTTGGTCAATTATATAGTATGATAACTTATATATTACTAATAAAGAGGGCTTTACTATCATACGTACCTACTATGTAGTATCTAAATTGTTACATTCAAGTCGGCTTCGCTTCTGATGGCGGAACGATATGATTGGGCAACAAAGTGGGAAAAGCAGACAGTGGAATTTTTGACAGCTAGTATTATATGAAGACCAAGCTTCTTTTAAGATTTCTGTGCATATGCATATGTAATTACTATACAAGGCAGTATGCACAGCTCTTCCCAAAGCTCTTAATTGGGTCGCCGCTACCTATATAGGTAACAGCTAACCAGGATCACTTGATTTGCTAGTTCTATTGTAGGTAGTTAATTCATTAGCATTTACATACCGGTTAGAGATTTGCGACTTCGCTACGTACCAGGCAGTACTATGCTATGCTAGTTTAAAAATTGCCATCTCTGATTCCCTTGTTGTATTTGTGAAGTTAGAATACATGGTTTTCTCTCATCATAGCTAAGGGAACTCCTCACCTTCCTCAGTTTATCATTGGAAAACTTTCTGCAAGTTTCTACCCCGCGTAGCAATGCGCCTCTGAATTCATTAGACAATCCTGGAAAAGGCGCATATTCTCCATATCTATCGTACTACGGCCGCAATATGTATATGAAGTGATGGATATCATGCTCACCTTGGACGATGACCGTCCATATCATTTTTCAGCGGTCGAGGCTCATATGCTGCAAAGTTCCGCAAAGTTAATTAAGTCTGATTCTAGAAAATGTTATTTTATTATTTGTCAGTTATTGGAAAACGCTACACTATCCTGGCCTTGGCTATCTGGTCCCTCTATGTTGATACAAAGTTCTCGGTTAAGCTCTTTACCGTGAAGCTATCGCGGGAGAACCCCTATCATTCTGCCGATCAGTATTATTCTCATTATAAGTATTGATTCTCCGTGTACTTTCTATTTAATCTTATAAATTAAAGTATACGTAACACGTACCCATCACAGCATTGGCAAAGATTCTCAGTTGTAGATTCACCATGAGAGGCAAAGCCCATGTAATTACTGTGTTAATAAGTCCATATATATATGCATCCCATGGATTCGTTCGAATTACCGCACGCAACTATGCATATGTAGATGCCAAGCCTTCCGCCGGAGTTTTATAACTAGGTACCCGAGCGCAGTACTCGGGTGGTTTCAAGTACGTAGCACTACCCCGAAATTCATCAAATAGTTTAATGTTTTAAGTATTAAGTAGCTACTTTAGTACTACTAGCTTGAAGCTACCGAGTACTACTTTCGAACTTGCTAAAAATCTCCATGTTTTTAAAGGCAATAGATAACTGAAACTGATCTAACAGCGAATATAGGCTAGTTCACTAGCTCCGACCGGCCTAGAATCTTTGAGGGGCTTCTTTTTCTTAGACTATCATTTGAATAGATTGCAAAGCGACCCGACTAGAGCAAAGGCTACCGGCGCACATGCATGAATAGAACCCATGATCCAGCATAAGATACCATATTAGTCCTAGTACTATGTGAAGCTAACAGCGACTATCTATCCATTTATTTTAGCTTAGTAATTTGTAATTTGTACCGAAAATAGAATGTAACGGTAATAATACAGATCAGTATATTATTGTCAGAAGTTATAGGATACGTTGTATTTTCGTTATAAATATAATGCTAACAACTTTGTATCACATGGTATTGTGTAATTTATCCGTATTGGTTTAGTGCAGCAGAGTATACGTCTATTAAATTAACCCTTCCTAAAATAGTTTAGTTCCGTAGAGGATTGTGCCCAGAAAGTGTCCTTTTTCAAGCGAACACCTGTAGTTCCCATGTATGGTTTTTTTTCTATAGCCTTAGTTTGAAAGCAATTATCTACAGTTCCATAGTCTCTAAAACCTAGTAATCTACATGTGGTGGTGTGGTGTTGCGTTGCATTGAAAAAGGTACCTTGGTGAGTGCAGACTAACTTGTGGGAATCTATCTTACTATAGTTAGTTAACTGCGACTAGGCTAAAACTTTAATTCGACTGCGCAGGACATTTGGGGTTTTTCTAGTTTGCAAAGTATACGATTCATTCTGGTCAAGTTTGAGCCCCGTTCATTTTCTTTGCAATTTCCGGTTCATTCGCTTTCCTCGTCTTTGTCCATTTCTTCAAGGCGTAGAAATCCCGACATAGATGTGTGTTTTCAAAGTCAGGCATCAACCTTTTCCCCGGTGGTGACCAAACAACTGGAATTGGTGTGAGATCACTATTGCACATGAATGTCTGTCGCAAGCCATCTATACAATGATCCACATGGGTCATAAGTGTTTCGCCCTGGATCTCAGGGTAGTAAGGGAGATATATAGCCCGGCGTAGGAGATTAAGACAATAGAGGCTATGAAAGACTTCAAGTCTGTAGCCGTTGTGTTAGCTAACCTGACAAGTTGATAATGTACCTAGCGAGAATAACTTACTCAACTTCATAAAGGCCAAACTCAGGAACTAGATATTCTTCAGGGCCCAAGTTCGCGTCTTTAACCTCCTCTTCTGTAGCGAAAAGATCTTGAGCTGTGTCTCAAATGAGTCTTCGATCGTCAAAATGGAGAGCAGTTTATTTTGTGCCAACTTACGGGCAATAAGCTGATTCCAAGCTTCGTCCAGCTCCTTTGAGGGTGTCCCTACCCAATCAATCTGATTTGGATCGCGTGTTCTCACTAAGCTTCCTGTTTCATTATATATCAAGCCGCTCGTGAATTTGACGACCCTAGTCTTCACTACGGACTCTGATGGACCTGTGATAGATAATATCGTCAGCGAAGAGCCTGTTGTTTGTCATGGAATACATACCGAACTCGATTCGAGAGAGATTGCGATCTTCACAACGAGCAAATTGCCACCCTCTGGCAAGTAAAATGCTGGTCATGGAGAGTAGAGCGAATGTGGACACTATCCACGGCAGTTCTGATCCGCAGACTCGTCTCTTTTCCCGATCATTGAACTTTCCCATCCCTTCTCCTGCGAGAGGCCAGACCTCCTCATCTGCTTCTGTGTGGCTGTCATTGTCCCTAATGAAATCGTGGATTTTCTCGTCAGGTTTCACGTCCATTTTTCTCGGGGCATGGGAATTGAGATAGCTATGGTAGTGAGTAGGATGCCTAGCAAAAGCAATCGGATGTCGTGCAGAGCACCAAGAAGTTAAGGTAGCTGTTTCAAAAGAGAATATTTCTGAGGAGAACATTTAGGCAGACCCAGATATCCCACAAAGACTAAACTAAAAATGCATGATAATATAATTGACGACTAAGTTTATTGTCCACTTTCGAGTTAACCAGTTCACTCCTTGGAGCAAATTTTCAGATGTAATTTTCTCAGAGAATGTGAAAAATATTAGCTCTTCGAGGCATATGTAAATCGCGCATTTTCTAGTACTTTTAAGGGTAAAAGGGGTTGCAAGTACCCTCATGCATGCTGCCTTGGCTTAATGCTATATAACATCCAGCCGATTTCCATCTTTCGAGTGTTCCGTTCACTAGATCCAAATAATCGTCTCCAAGTCATTATATTTGTGAATTATAATATTACTTCCGAGTACTGTTGCTTCAACATCTTCACTATATATACAGCAAAGATGAGGTTCTCCTACTTCAAATTGGCTTTGGTTCTCGTTTCTCTGGGCAGCTTTGCATGCGCTCTTCCTACTAAATTCGGAGAAGTGGTATGATTCTTGGTATACTTTCCGTGCGGAAATAAGCTAACCGTTATATATATAGGATACCGCTCCCCTGGCCCGCCGTGCGGAGGCTAGCCAATATGAGGATGCCCGCGCCCGCCGTACAGAGGCCAGCCAATATGAGGATGCCCGCCGTTCTGAGGCTAGTCAATATGAAGATGCCCGCGCCCGCCGTACAGAGGCCAGCCAATATGAGGATGCCCGCGCCCGCCGTGCTGAAGCTAGCCAATATGAGGATGCCCGCCGCTCTGAGGCTAGTCAATATGAAGATGCCCGCGCCCGCCGTGCTGAAGCTAGCCAATATGAGGATGCCCGCCGTTCTGAGGCTAGTCAATACGAAGATGCCCGCGCCCGCCGTACGGAGGCCAGTCAGTATGAGGATGCCCGCGCCCGCCGTGCCGAAGCCAGCCAATATGAGGATGCCCGCCGTTCTGAGGCTAGTCAATACGAAGATGCCCGCGCCCGCCGTACAGAGGCCAGTCAGTATGAGGATGCCCGCCGTTCTGAGGCTAGCCAGTATGAGGATGCCCGCCGTTGAGGCTAGTCAATATGACGATGCCCGCGCCCGCCATGCTGATGCTAGCCAATATAATAATGCCCGTGCCCACCGTGCTTACGCTGGCAGATATGACAATGTCGCAGCGCGCTTCAAATCACGGCGGAGGTTTGCAATTTGAAATTATTAATGAACTATGTTGCTTTGTATTCAGTACTATTCTACCCGACCTATAGTTAATATTAAGATTTGCTGCCTCCTACTAATCTATTATATCAACTTTCAATTGATAGCCGCCTAGAACTATCTGTTAAGGGTCAGGGTGGCGATAGTGTAGTGGTAAGCGCTTCCCCGGGCTATGACGCTGGAGCCACGGAAGTCCGAAAATTAGCGGTATATCGGCAGTAAGCTTAGTAACAAAGAAAAGGCATAGCTCTTGATGCTCTCCAATGGTTACGGGCGCGATAAAATATTCCGAGATCACATCAGCGACCTTCCCATCTGCGAGAAGAAGCGTTCTTGCTTTCGGGGTCGGATACAGCTTGAGGCCTAGTTGTCTTACAAAATCCCGGTCCGCAAAAGCACGGGCAGAGCATCCGCTATCAACTAGTCCAGCAGTAGTTACAGGGGTAAGATGCGCGGGAAACAATGTAGTTTGGACAATAAGTGACTTGCTGTCTACAGACCTAAGTCTAAGTGAGTCTGCATTTAAAAGACAGCGTCGAACCCATTCCGGTATTCTTTGTTGCTTCCTTTGCCACCTCTGCTCGCGACTAAGAGCAGAGGCTACTCTTTTCCCTGTTGTGATTCTGTAGCTGGCGTGGAGATGTCCGGTGTTCCGTATCTCGAAGACGACCACGAGCTAGTACTAGCTCCCTCTCCTTCGATAAAGCCAGTCCCAAGGTTTCGGAGGCGGTTAAATGGGACGACAGCTTGTGGGTTGGCGTAGCTATTCCCTGAGAGGCTTCCCCGCATCATGGGAAAACTCGATCGCTGATGGCTCCCTAGTTGGCTATACGGGTACGGTCTAGGCTGCTGGAAACCCTCGCGAGGCTGTTGTGTAGTAATCTGATTTGCCCATCCTCCCCATTTCGCGTCGGCTTGCTTTTTCTCAGCGCACTGGAAAACAACGTGGCCTGGCTTCCGGCAGTAGAAGCAGAGGCTGCGTTCCTGGCACTCCTGTCGATTCGGTCTTGGGCCACGGCGTGTAGCATCAAGAACCATTGGATCTCCCTCATCTGCAGGCTCTACACGTGCGGCCTCAATACGCGGGCGCTGTTGGGATTGGGATGGCGATCCATTCTGGCGGTAGCGGCCCCCTAGGCGAGCGTTGCGAAGTTTATCGACGTGCTTCTGTTCCTCTAGGTTGCTCCAAATCTTCTGGTATAGTTCCACCCATTGCTTGAAGTCTGAGTTGCCTGGGCGGTCGACGCGATGCGTAACCTCATTAGAAAGCTCTTGTGAAACTTTGATACGTAGGGCTTCTACTTTTTGTTCATCAGTCTTGCCTGCCTTGGTAGCTAGGATGTTAAACTCAGCTAAAAAGTTTGGATATGGCTTGTTTGTCATGTAGAGGTCATCGAAAGACTGTTTGGCCTGCTGGGCCAGATCTACTGTCTCGTATTGAGCATTTAAATCGTGGAAAACCTGTTCTACGGTCTTCCAATGCCACTGCTCTTGGTTGTCGGGGTTTTCCGTAATGGTATCGAGCCCTTCACGATTCACTTCGTATGCCGGGCCTGTAAGCATGCTTGCGACATGTTGTATCCTCAGGAATTCCGTAGTAAATATATCTTTATCTACTTGTAGGCATCGGGAAACCTGGGATCGCCAGGTAACGAATTGATTTGACGTTTAGATACGTCTTTCTCCGCCCCATCGAATAGGTTAGGGTCTTTTGTAATGTGTCGAGGCGCTGACTTCTGGCGTTCCCCTTGGGGTTGAATGCACATATAATATACCCGATCTGTCAGCTTGTCCTTATCTGCTTGCAGCTGGGCGACTTGTAACCGAAGTTCAGCCACCGCGTCTTCTAACTTGCCGACCTCCAGCTTATTCTTGTCAGTTAAGTACCCTATGGCCGACTCGATTGTGTTGCAAAAAATTCCCATCTGGTTGTCAAGCTCTTTATCTGCTTGAATTGTTGTAATAAGGTGAGAGCAGTCGCTAGATAGTCCCGGGCGCACTGCTCCCGCTAGGTTCATAAACCCTTCGCCAAGAGAAGCTGCAAACGCTTCACCCCAGGCCTTCTGGTTTGCTGTATTGGACATTTTGGTTAACAGTGTCTTCGTACGGTGTTGGAGTATTCTCTGCCAAAAAAAAAAAAATTTTTTTTCAAACGGGGTGTCTTCGGGGTAACTTCTCGGGGAAACGCGGGTAGGTCTTCTGGGATTCAAGAATAATTAATTAATAGTAGCGTAGTTAATTAAGACGGCACAAACTATCACGGAGTGAGTGCAGGATGATGACATAGAACTATGTTGTGCCGTAAGGAGGAAACTATATACAAGCAAAGGTGAAAGGACTATGTACACGGCTACTAGATCACATGACTACATATCAAAGATCTGAGTACTGTGACACATACTGCTTAACACTTGACTGTTCGACACAACCCTTTAATTTGCTGTAAGATGAAATGTAGCACATAAAGGCTTGGATGAAATTGGATCTGGTCTGGGCAGATATCCGATCGATCCGCCTGCATCCACCTGACTATCCATTTAAGCTATTGCTAGTTAGAGGATTAGTATCCACCTAACGAAAGTTTGATATCATATTATGAGCCTGGCTATCCATGGTTCGGCTCCATATTGGGCTTAGTATATCGCGCCATGAGTGTTTATAGCTTCGTCTTCTAGTTCCTAGCCGTGATAGAACGAACTGGTCTTCAGGTCGCCGGTTAACGAAGATTGACCTAATAAATATGACAAAAATACACTAGGGGAAGTAAGGTAGAGCCAAGGCGGCAGAACCACTGGTAGAGCTAGAATATAGATAAGATAGCATACTACACTAAGTAGGTTTATCTTTTGTAGCCGAGCGGTTTATTTTGATAGATATCCACCAATAGTCTAACTTAAGATGTTTAGATCTGTTTCCTTCTGTGTTCGAATGGACTTTATTCACTTCATCAGATAGCCTCTGTTAGTTCTGATTGAGGAGGCCAGGACGAGGCATTTGAAGCTGCTGCCATACGTAATGCAGGTGATCGGTGGCCCATCAAAGTCTCTTCAGATCATTCGTTATCAATCCTCGCTGTTAAGTCGAGGTATACGCTCTAGCTTAAGATTTGGACTCCTTGCAGGGCGCAGCGCACATGGAATGCCATCCATAGGCGGATAGTGCTACAGGTGGTTGAACACGATATGACTTCACAATTCATAAATTCATGTGCCGACTATCTGGTAGCATAGGGCGGCATCTGTCAAGCTGACTGGCACTTTGGCCATCCATTTGGCTGGTGGGTGGCCAAAGTCACTTTAAAACGGCAGGGGTGAAGTGGGGGTCCATCTTTAAGGTTGACACCTATACGATTACCACCGGTAAAAAATCCGTGGCGGTAGTACAGGATGAATGGAACTGGATTAGTACTGGCTGTGGGAGTTTAGAACACACTAAAAATAATGCCACGTAATTTATCTGAGAATAGAGATATTTTACAACTTAGCTTTGTGTCTTTTAGTGCCATCTCAAGTGCTGTTAAGAAATCAGAGGAATATGAAGCGCAGTGAGCATATTGATTAACTACACGTGTGATGGACGTTATTAGAAGTAATGTAGGACTTAATTAACTTGGCTATCACTTAGATGACTATCTATTACTACGAGGTTCCGTCACTAGCCGAGGCGCTAGTGCCCACGTGATAATTAATTCCTTTACACTCCCCTTCATTTAATAGCCCCGACACAGATAATTAAAACTAAAGTGATTGCCGGAATAGGAAAGTAATATGAAAGCTAGTAGAGGAGTGTTGAACGTCCTGATCATATCAATCTGAGGATTCGCCTGAATGTTGCATTCTAGGGTCCTTGTTTTCACCACATTTTACTCATCTAACCGTAAGGCCTTGACCATTCGCTTCAGAAGGTCTGGTCTTGCTGCCTTCGTAAGGCCATCGGCAACCATTTCAGCGGTAGGGACATATACTGCCTTGATTTCTCCGTGGTCGATGAAGTCCCGAATCGCATGGTATCGAACGTATATCTGTTTGCTCCGGAAGTGATTGACTGGATTCGAAGCAAGCGCCAAGGCACCTTGATTATCGATCCCTAGTTGCGTAGGTTCCTTGAAGGTGAGATTCATAGGTCCTGGTGTTTTCGAATAGCAAATAAGAAATGTCGAATCCATACTGCTTGTTTAGCGGCCTCTGCTGCAACATATTCGGCCTTAGTGGTAGACATCGCAGTGATTGACTGGCTGCAGCCGTGCCCTATCGTAGCTTGGATCAGTGGCCTCTTGCATAGTGCATAGGGGACGACATCCAAATCTAAAAGCATCATAAGGCACTTGCAGCGATCACAAATTTATATTAAAGCCCAACCAGCTCTCTCAACGCGACGCCACCACTGGATTTTAGAACTTCAGACTATAGAGCTGTAGTCTCTTGTATGGAATTGGTATCCTGTAAGAATACTGTAGTACTGTCGCTATTTGAGTATCCCCGAGTATCCCGTAAGACATTTAATGCTATATATGTAACTAGTATCATGTGGAAACAATCCATTAGTCTCTATCCAGGTAACCTGACTGAAGCTAGCCTGGCTGAGCTCGGCCTGATCAATAATAGTAGGGCCTGATGTTCGGCTTAGCGTACCCGAGGTTTGGCTTGGCGTACCTGTTGAGAACGGTACTGCACATCTCTGAGAGGCTGGCCACGATACTCGAGAGTATCGAATTGAATGTTAAAAATGCATGCGTGTGAGGTCTCAGAGCCCGTCTGGGAAGGCTGTGATGCTTCGGAGGCGGCATCATCCAAGAGGCCGTACTTTCAAAGACATCATTGCCTTCAAATTCATTACCCACTGCTAGGCTTTGACCGCTTTGGGCAGGTGGTAAAGATGATTTTGAAGTCATATTTGACACAATAATAGCATCATAACCAGAATTCGACAGGAACTGTTAAAAGATTACGCTTGAAATAAACGTCTGAATGTGGGATTTTACTCAATAACTACCAGCTGGACGGCTAACTTATTCTTAAGAGATACCGGCTGGCTTCCTGAGCCCGGACGATTTGCGACCAGCTGGCCGTGGAAAAGGCTTAATTTTCCGAGGTGATACACTGCCATTGTTGTATTCACTACTTGTCTAGCTAGTGAACATAAAGTTTATTACTAGCGATCTAACTGGATCAAAGCTGGAAGTGTAGTGAAACGATGAACCCGCTAGCCATGTCATATGTAATAGTTAGCCGATCGTTTACGCCATCAGGCCTAATACCATATACCTGAGTCCGAACGTCAGGCCAATCAGGCCTGGCCTGAGGTAGGGCAGGTAACCTGACTGGTCGGCCTGACGGCAGTGACTGAACCTTCAATCAGGCTGTTGACTGTTGCCAGCACTGTCTCTATCCACAAGTACTTTACAGACAGCGTCTGCGGGTGCACGCCAGTGAACATGAATGTGCCATTGTATAGACTACTGCCTCTGCTTTATTATACAACGCAGATCACACAATTTGCATTGACAGGCTTATCCCACTTTCGTCCCGATCTCTCGATTTTCCCCATCAGGCTGGTTGTTCAGTGAATTAGTAGGCATGTATTAAGGCTTTAAATTTGCATTACCTATCTTGAAGGACTTCGATGTTGAATAATAATACTACTATTAGGTGTTTATTGGCAGCCATTCCCAGCAAAGTTGTTATGTACCAAGCCGTCACAATTAAATGACAGAACTGAGTATATGTATAATCCAAACGATAGAAAAGTGTGGCGCACCCAGCGCTGTATGCCATACCGATAGACGGACTTCGCCGTAATGCATAGGTCGTATTATTGTATCTCATCTAGATGGTCACCTCTCTGAGTCCCTCATTATTCATACCTATGCTTCGGCACATTTAAGATGATGTTATTCCATCTATTGGACGTTCCTTGGGGCCTCACAAAACCAATTCCTCAGTCTCATGTCCTTCAACTGAAAAGTCGTCGGCGTTCATATCTGGTTTATTGATCAACATGGGTCATATCTTAACGCTAGAATGGCTGAACATTCTCCTGCTCGCGCTGGTATATATGTTCTATCTCACCATTCTAGGCATCTATCGAGGTAAGCATCTTTTGCTATCTTTTGACTTAGCTCTGACACGCGCTTTTCAGTATATCTGAGTCCATTAGCAAAATTCCCTGGTCCTAGACTCGCAGGTAAGTGATCACGCAAGTTGTGCTGTCTTTCCTCTGACATTTTCTGTTAGCTTTAACCACCTGGTACCAAGCCTATTATGATATTTACCTTTATGGCCAGTTTTTTAAAAAGTTGGATCAATTACATCAGGAATATGGTTAGTTATCCAGGTATGCAGTGGCAACTTCCATTGACTTAATTGACCAGGTCCTATTGTGCGTATTAATCCACATGAAGTGCACATCAACGATCCGGCCTTCATCGACGTGCTATTCACAAATTCCCAGCCCCGCAACAAGTACAAGTGGATTGGACGATCCGTCATGCGTATGTAGACTACCTAATTCGAACTGGAACTATAATTGATGATCAGATAGTCCCCAATTCCATCGTTGCCACCATCTCCCATGATTTGCACCGGAAGCGGCGGGCCGCCTTGAGCCCATATTTCTCTAAAACTTCCATTCGACGTCTGGAACCAATGATTCAGGAAGCGCTGGCCGATTTGCTAAAATGCATGAAGGCTGTCGGCAAGGAGGGTGGTGTCATGGTGATGGGCACTGTGTACAGGGCTGTCGCTAGCGATATAATCACAGCGTACTCGTTCGGAACATCGACAAACTACCTCAAACGAGAAGATTACAATATCAGCTTTTTTAAGGCTATGGATGCCAACTTCTCTATGGCCTGGCCCTTAGCGTATATTTCATGGTTGGGGCCGTTGGTGATGATGATCCCTCCGTCTGTGATGGGAATTGTATATCCAGGGTTGAAACCCCTATGGAAAATGCATCGGGTAAGTGATGTCATTCCGGAAATTCCATCCTACCATTAATGAACGAATCTCTCTACCCTTTTCCATGTTAATTATTCCTAGCAATGGACTCGCCAAATTGAAGAAATTCGGAGCAATAAAGATCCCAACACTAAGGGTGTCCCCATTTTTCATGGCCTGTTGAACAGCAACCTTCCACCATCGGAGAAAACTCCACAGCGACTGCGACAGGAAGCTCAACTCATTATTTTCGCTGGACAAGACACCGTCGGTGGGTCGTTGTATATATTAAATTAGCAGTGAGAAAGGAAGCGGCTATACTGATATATTGATAACCTGATTGAACAGCATATACACTATCTGCCATCACGTATGAGCTTCTCGCCAACCCTGACAAGCTAGAGAAGCTTAAGGCCGAATTGGCTGTTGCCCTGCCTAGTTTGGACACTATCCCCCCGTTAGCCATCGTTGAGAAATTGCCGTATCTCAATGCAGTTATTCAGGAGGGCCTTCGTCTCTATCCAGCAGGTTCAGGTCGAATGACCCGAGTTGCCCCAGAAGATATCATGGTCTACCGCGATAATGCCTCTGGGAAAGAGTGGGCGATTCCCCCTAGAACACCGACAGCGATGGCGGCCCTACCAATTCACATGAACAGCTCCATATTCCCTGAGCCGACTAAATTTGAGCCAGAGCGATGGCTTGAGAATCCTCGTCTTGATCGATACCTAATGGCCTTTTCCAAAGGCTCTAGAATCTGTCTGGGGTGAGTACTAAGGATACATGCTTTTTCTCTCCTCCAGTGCCACTGTCTAATTATTTCCCGTAGATTCCACTTGGCCTATTCGGAGCTCTATATCCTTCTGGCAGGTATCTTCCGTAAGTATAATATGTATGATGGCACCGGGAAGCAACAGGGGCCGACGCTGGCCCTGTATGATACCCGGCGGGAGCGCGATGTTGCTGCTGTTCATGATTTCCTCGTGGCCTGTCCGGCCAGGGGAAGCCAAGGAGTCCGGCTGACGATCAGGGAATAGCAGGAGGTTTAATGCTCATGACAGGAGAAGTCTGAACGAGAAAAAGGTGTCCCGAGAATGGACCCTTTTCTTTTTCTCCCTCCTTCTTTCTGTATCTTTTGCTTTTTAAGACAATAGGCGAATTATATCAAGTTCTAGATCTTAAATGATCAATATCTGCAAATTATTACCAATTAGAAAATGTTTGATCCAGTGAATAAATGAACAATATGAAATCTTTTATGACCTTAGCAAGGATCTATCTAAACTGATGCTGAAAGGATGTTTCAGACCTGTATCATACGAAATAGCCCTGGAGCCATCCAGTTCATCTCAGCAGCGTTATTGATAGAAATTTACTCGATGGAAACTTTTTTAAGTGTATTTATTAAAGGAAAGTATGGAGCTTCTTTTACTAAAGGTCGTAAGGGGATATTTATATCCTTGACCCGCTATCTACAGCTACTATGTATATAGAAGAGGAGGAAGATATTGTCAGTCTTGGTGCACTAGATGTTTCCGAGACTCCTACCACAGTAAATTGGTGGGGAAGACAAACAAACAAGGCTCCCTCAATGCTTCCGAAGCAACCGAAATAATCATATAGTTTCTTTAGGACAAAAATTAGAAATTTTATTGTGTCTGCGTGGCGGTATAGCCACTTTTATGGGAGTCTCATTCAGATTGATTAGTAATTGCTTAGTAACACGGATATTAGTAAGCCTATCTCTCTCATGTAGCTCTTTAATCGACTGTTCGTCGATTAAAGAGCTACATGAGCTGTGTTTAATATTAAGCCCATCACTGTCGAAAGACAGTAGAGTTAATCAGGTAAATTGCAAGAAGATATTAAATTTTAATAATATTTGCAGCGAAGTTTATTTCAATAAGAAAATGAAATAAAAACGTTCAACATTGTATTCAACATCAAGATGTTGAATACTAGTAAGTTAGGAAGTGTATGTTGGATAATAAGGTTTATTATCAACAATAAGATCCATGGTCGATAGAGTTTGTGGGGATAGGATACTGAACCATGGATCTGTCATATACCCCCGTTTATTTAATGTATAACTCACCAGTCAGTTTCTCTTGTCTCCGGACATTGCTACGGAGACGGATATACATAGGGCCGAAGGTGACCACAAATGAAACTGTAACGAATGTAATCATGCCCTAATACCAAGTTGTGCACAAAAACATGTATGTAACAAGCAATTGGCCACTAAGGCCTGACCATTCCTTATGTATCATTTCCTTTGTATAGGTCAGGTCTTGGTGACAGGCCGGAT
>JAHQZX020000122.1:0-16457 GCA_019804575.2 Pseudotulostoma volvatum | reverse complement strand
CTAAGTAGAGGGGTATAGTGGTCACGCTAGCGTAAAATATCCTAGCTGTATTATTACCATTACATGTAATTACTGTGCATGATACGGATTACTAATCAAAAATGAATCTCCGTTTTTGAGTGTCCGCCACCATAGGTTAAAGATTTCTTAATTTTGGAGAGGGAAAAAAAATTTTGACCGAACCTTCCCACAGCCTCACTTTGCACTATATCAATCTAGGCTTGCACTATCCCTATTTTGGCCAGTTACGCGACTTCTCTGCCTCAGGATTTGATTCAACTAGCCTAGCTGACAGAACGTCTGAGCTACGCTGGAGGCAAGCTTTCGCAGTCTTTACAGCAGGGTTCTTTTGGGGGCATCGGCAATTCTCCCTTTTAAGTTCACAGTTATTCTATTACAAATGCGTTGTGATACATATATATGCATTTTCCACTGTGAGCTTACCAATAGGCTTCCTGCATCTCTCGCATTTTGTGCCTTTAAGTACAATTCCTACTGTTTTGCGCCTCAGAACAGTTGTTGCAGCACGGCTGCGGCACCCGAGCTAAAGGCCTCCTGTCGGCCAAAGACCCCGTCCTTCCAAGCTTAGCCTTTTGAATACCTTGCGATAGCCTGTCGGCAATTCCTGTCGCCAGGTCTCCGCTTGTGAAGAACATCTGTTAGGTGACTGTGTCCTCATTCTTCTGTCGCGTAAAGTAGGTTGGTTTCCACCTTCAAGTTGTCCTTTGTTCATCTTTGATAAAGGCGGTGCATCGGCGTAAGTCGAGTGATTGGTGGCGTTATCGAATAGGAAGAGCAATTGGTATCCCGGTCCTGGGAGAAGTGCCTCGGCGATAGGACTCAAAGCGCCTTGCTCGAGAAGTCTTTGCCCATCTCAGAAACCATCTTCCTTTCCATATTTAAATACGATGGCTGAAAAAATAAATTTGACACCATGATGCCTTTTCCCTTTCCCTTTGGCGGAGAAATGTGTATTTTCGGATATCCAGGCTTGATGACGTTCACCTGAACCGAACCCAACCATATACGGCAACATTTCTTCATAGATCGAAGGAATTGGTTGCGGTACCCAACTACACTTTCTTGCTCATGGCCATCATTATAAATTCCTTGAGTAATATGGATTGTTAGATACCTAATATACCAAAACTGCAAAAGATAGGGTGGATGCAAGGATTCTTTGAAACAGTTATTTATGTAGTTCAATCATCTTTCGCTGACCTGACAGGAAACTATCTGTAATGTACATAGTTATACAATGAACTAGGCTGTAGTGTTGAGTATATACTCAACATTCCTATGACCTTTTGGTTGAGTGGTGCAGCCTGTATAAAGGCCTAGCGGGTGCGCATTACACTATTATATGTCCCTTGTCCCGAAGGCTGAAGCACTTTAAGGATAGTGGTTCATTGGAGCTTGATAGTTCCAACTTCAAGAAAGTTATGGATAAAAGTTACAATGTCTTTTGGATGAATGAGGAAGATATAGCTTCCGCTGTAAGAGATTTTGCAAAGAGCAAGGACGAAGATATACAAGGGACATTATGACCACCCTCTCTAACTCGCCAGCCACAAAGTACGTTTACAATAACAATTGTATGTTTCACGGGCTTAACCTCTTATAAACTCGCAAAATTCGTTTCCGAATAGATTGAGAGAAGCCGGCCGCCGCTTGACCTCATTATTGAAATTGGCAATATTCAAGATATAGAAGAAGCAATTGTCTCAGGTTATGAAGTTCATGATAAGGAGGCAAGCGTTATTAAGAAAAAGGCAGGGGATCTGTTCTAAGACTACAAGGAGGTGGCTCCGCCGACTTGGATTCAATCGGAAGGGGATTAAAAAAAGGGAGTTTCCTCGATAGATATGAACGGCCACATGGTGTCAAATATCGTAAACGGGCTCCTAAAGGCATTATTATTCTTATCATAGTAATATAACAGCTCTTAAGGTGAGTACTACAGGTTCAATAGTATTGATAAGGAAGGGAAGGGAAGGGAGGGTGTGTATACACATATGATTGGTGTAGGTACTGTCCAAATTATATCTACTGATACCTACGTAGTATGATAATAGCAATTCCTTCATGATAGATGGGACAAGCCTAGTATGCATATATTGATCTATCATATACGGTGAGTGCCGACTTAAGCCTTATGCAAGGACATCGAGAGGAGAATCCCATCTAACAGATAAATAATGGGATCGATTATACGTCGATTGAATTATTAATTAATTGTCTCTAGCCCACTCATGGAAATTAAATAAGAGTTATCGTAAATGCGATACCTGGTACTGCACTTGGTTAAGTTCAAGTCGGATGGGCAAATGGTGGAGTGGAAAAGACATATCCTCCAATGCTAGGGTATAACACACGAAGCTATATAGTTTAATGGACTAGGCCGTAATGTTGAGTATACACTCAACATTTCTATGACCTTTTGGTCGAGTGGTGTAGCCCGTATAAAGGCCTAGCGGGTGCGCATTACATAGGGCTACGAATCATTATAACACACAACAAGAGTACTTTCTCGGCTAATGATGGAAGACGCTAAGCATGAGCTGCTGAGAATGACACTAGCCTGCAGCGGGCTTAAATTTAGAGTATGCAAAGCCCAAGTGCAACAACTTGCCAGGGCGTGGTAAACTGCACGCTTTATATCAGGCGTGTGAGATGTGGCACCCGCAAAAAACCGAAAGTCCACAGCAGTAACTGTAGAAGTAGAAGGGAATGTGGAAGAGGGTTAATGTAGTACAAATAGAACCCTTCCAGTCCAAATTAGGCATACATGTAGAGTCTGATCAGAAGAGGTCCGGTCTAGGTTAGCGTTACAGGTTTATTTAAGGTGTCTCATTGGCCAAAAAAGCCCGACTTTAGCTACAAGATTTCTTTCTTCATTTTCTTATAAGTTACTCTCAATACCTATTACCAAGTCCAATTTCTAATTATGGTGGTGAACATTCGCGTCCAAGAATGGTGGGTTATTGCCCGAATGGGCATGATTAGGGTCATAATATCAGGATTAAAGATTCTCCGCCCCGCCAGCAGCTTTCAAGCTTCCAATTCCCATTCCGATACAATATCGTACCTACTTGAAAACCTGAGAGAGCTGGTCTCATCTTAGATGCGCCTTCTCCCATTAGACCGAAAGCCATCTTGTTCTCTCTTCAAAATCCAACGCCCCATGAGAAAGCCAAAAAGCCCCCCTAGTTTCAAAGCTCCGCGCTTATTACCTACTAGTACATTGATGCCAACACACAATGGCTATATCCCCCATCGTCACACATTCGCCCAGGATGACCAGTAGCCCTTCTAAACCGAAGGACCTCGTGGTCCACAAGTTGGCAAGAGATCGAGACACTGCTAGCTTAGAACTTACTGGTGAAGGTTATCTGGCAGAGCAGCTAAACGAGGATGTGAGACGCAAGTATGTGAAAGGTACCATGGCTCTCTAATAATATGTTAAATGCTGAGAGTAGCTGTAATAGCTGACTTAGGAAGCAAAAAGATAAGAAACTTGGTGAAGGAACTTACGCAATCGTCTACCTCGGGCATGTTCGAATCAACCCATCGTCATTGGTTGCAATAAAGAAGATCAAGGTCAATGCTGAGTATAAAGATGGCCTTTCTATGGATGCTATTCGGGAAGTCAAATATTTACAAGAACTCTCCCATCCGAATATCGTAGCGCTCCATGATGTCTTCTCTTCTAAGGATCGGAATCTGAACCTTGTCTTGGAATACTTGCCTCTTGGTGACTTAGAGATGCTAATCAAGGACGG
The DNA here is from genome assembly GCA_019804575.2 of Pseudotulostoma volvatum. NCBI lineage: Eukaryota > Fungi > Ascomycota > Eurotiomycetes > Eurotiales > Elaphomycetaceae > Pseudotulostoma > Pseudotulostoma volvatum. Next base: position 12,675 of record JAHQZX020000122.1, on the reverse strand, counting down.
AAATACCCAGTACGGCGCTGCAGATGTGAAGGCCTGGATGGGAATGCTTGCGAGAGGTGTCTGGTTCTGCCACGAAAACTTTATACTACATCGAGACATCAAACCAAACAATTTGTTAATTGCCGCCGATGGGGAAGTAAAATTGGCAGATTTTGGTCTGGCGAGGTCTTTTGCTGACCCCTATCTCAACATGACACATCAGGTCATTACACGCTGGTACCGACCTCCGGAGCTCCTCTACGGCGCCCGCCAGTACTCCGGCGCTGTTGACATCTGGTCTATGGGCATGGTCTTCGCTGAACTCCTCTTACGTGTTCCGTTTGTTGCGGGCAACACGGATATGGATCAGATCATGAAGATATGCGAAGCTTTCGGCACTCCAACCGAGGACAATTGGCTGGGAGTAACCCAATTGCCGAATTTTGTTCCTACCGATAAGGCTCGCATTGTACCGCTACAGGGCCGAGACTTCTTCTTGCGGCAGTTTCCAACTGCTGGCCCGGTTGGTGCTGACTTGTTGATGTCAATGGTTGCCCTAGATCCCAGGAAGCGAAGCACTGCTCGCGATATTCTCCGGCACAGCTGGTGGGTTACTAGGCCCAACCCAACAAAGAAGGAAGATCTCCCTAGGAAATCCGGTGGTGCAAAGAAGGTGGGTGATGATCTGAGTAGGCGAGGTGGGGAGATCGAGAACGGCCGTTTCAAGGACGCGGCACGACGACTGGATTTTTCCTCTCTCAAATAAGGGGCTTTTTGCAATTTCATGCCCTCTGCTAGCTATAAGGCGGCAGCGGCGCCTGTTTCTCATTCATATTTTTCTTATCTTGGCAATATCTCGCGTGATCAACGGGAAACGTCACCAAAAATTACTCCATCATGTTCTACCTCCTGTACGGTGTATAATTTACAAAATCAGTCTATGTGTACATGACTTGGTTTAGCTACTTGGAAAATTTCAGGCAGGACTGAATCTCGACCAGCAAAGCTTGCAGTAGCGGTTATGTCTTTCCGCCCTCACGACGTCTGGGGAATTAGGCGTCATGAACTCTCTCAACGAAATCGGTAGTACCTGTTCTCATAACAATATTTCTGAGGCGCTTACATCATATAAGTAAATATCAGAGGCCAGTTATAATAGATAATCCACCTGCAAGGTAATGTATATGATTACCTAATAATGTGCCCAGGGTTGTCAATAATAACAATCCTCTCTTCCTTCTCTCTCCTCTTATCTTACCTACATGTACTAAAATACCTGGGCTACCCTATTGGCGCGTGAAGAATTGTCCGAACGAGATTGGTTACCATGTTTTACCGTTTACATAATATTGAACCGATTTTCATTCCGACTTGATTATTTTATATATTGTATATATTATTAAGAGATACAAAATTGTCACTTGTGAGATTCTAGATCTAGAATCCGACCGCCCGCCTCTCTCCTTAATTAATCCATTAACTTAATAAACCAACCTCGGAATCAGGGAAAGCTGTTGAGATAAACCTCTCGAATCCTTCCCTCTCCAGGCTATCTGTCATTTTTGCACCGGTCGGAAAGTCATCATCACTAAAGGGTAGCTTGGAGATTGTACATACTTTTCGAATATATCCTAGTCAGCAATCTCTATTCCCATGGTTCGACGATACATGTGGGCTGGTTTCGCAGCGTTCTGGGTACATTTCAATAAAAGGGGAAAAATTCCTTTTCGCTTGGCCAAGTTGTTGTTGGCCTGTCCTTCTCCTTCTTCAATAATAATATATGCTAAGGCCGCCAGGAAAGAATGACTATGACTCATCCGTGCATCATCAAATACTAGGGAGAGAAAATTAGTACTCTTGGATATAATAACATGATTACCGTGGCGATAGGGGGGGGAGAGACTCGAGAGCTTTTTTGTCTTGATTTACTGCCAAAATTCAAATTTTAAATAAGGATTTCTAAAAGCAAAAATGAATGTTTGCCCTTCAGGCAAGATTATGGCATGGCATGGCATATACCGTATACAAGCACAATCAATATTATGACACGGTAGGGTTAGAAGTATAGTACTATACGATGGTATGATAAATTGTACATGTGTTATCCTGATATGCTCCGCGTAGCAAATGGTCGATAGCCTTAGTGTTGGAGGTTATTACTTGTCTAAACTAGCTTTGATAACAATGAACGCACAAAGGAGAATCATCTGCAAAAGGCTGAGTATAGGAACCAGAACTACCTGAACGGCAAGGCACGGAAGGTGTGAAAGGGCCGATAGGGATTTGCTCATTTCTTTGAAGTTACTACAATGTATATATATATAGAGTGGATTTATACCAGCTCCTCATACATCAGATCCGTCCCAAATGTCCTACGCCCTCGTCTCTGAAGGGTCGAAGAGTTTTTAAAATATATCATGAGTAGGTTGGAGAGATGCCCCGAAGACTGCGGCCCGCGCACATTTATTGTTGCAATAATGCGAAGCTAAGGAAGATGGGATGAATATCTAGAAACGAATTGAAAAAAAAAAGGATCATGGAGATATCACGCTAACCAGAAATTACATCGGGTAACTGAAGATGCAAGCAAGGCCTGAACTCGTCATCATACATACGAAATGTTGCCTGTATATGCATACAGTCTATGTGCCCTTCCCAAATGGGGAAAACCAAGGGCCTGGTCACGATTGGGGAATCCAAATTAAGTGGTGACTGTTAACTCAATAAAAACCGGTAGACTTGTCCGTTAATCTCTTCGTCTTCGAAACTTACGCCACATCCTTCTTACCATATTCCGCTCATCCGACGGAGAATCCCAGATCCGAAGATCCTGGTCTGCCGGCGGTAATGCCGCAAGAGCCAACGGGTCTTCCATGTCCTGTGTATGATCCGAAGATGCGGGTTCCGTCGCTCGTAAATCAGGCCTTGTAAGGGTCATCTTCAAGGTCATCTCACGGGGTCGACCCAGCGCGCAAAGGGAATGAATGGGGTGTAAGGGTTGAGGTCGACGGTCCAGACTGGGGGAGCCATTGGTGGTATTTCTTCCTTTTCCGTGAAGCTGATTTGCACCCTCCTTATCATCAACCTCAGCCGAAACACCCATGCCAATGGACTGGCTGTCAGCTTCAAGAAAGGTGCGAGAATCCTCACGAGTTGAATGTTTTCGTGACCGTGGTCGCTGTTCTGGGCGGAAGTTTTCTTTGTTTTCCAAAGAAGGGAATCCAAACTCGATCGCTTCGTCAAACTTCTGCGGAGACGCTAGATACACTCGCAACTTCAGACGAGCTTCTGGATCCTGATAATACTTAGCTGATGGATCAATCAATGAAGTGGACTGATGAGTAGCATGTTGAGAGACGTTGCGGTGTGTCGGGTGGGCTGAAGAAGGGCGTGCACTTGATGGGCGTGCACTTGATGGGCGCTGGATATGGCCACTAACAGGGAACTGGAGGTTGGATGAAGGACTCGAATTTCGTGGTTGGCAGCCATTGGCATTGGGCGCTGGGGCGCCGCTACGTTGTATATACCACTCAGAGGACGACTTCTCTCGTGATGTAGATGATGTTAGAGGCACATGGTGTCCATTAAGAATGTCACCTCTGGCCACAGGATAACCGCTCGGGCCCAAGGTGAGATCTAAATCATCGTCCTCATCGAGCCAGCGAAAACTGTCATAAAGGGAGTCATCTATATCGATGGCGGAGTCGGCCGGACGGTCTGACGAGGCAGCTGACGAGGCCATCGATAATCTGGGATTAGAAAGAGAGGACTGTGTTTGCACCAAGTTTTGTCGATTCGATGCTTTCCCGCGTTGCTCCAGCTTGTAAACGGCTTCATCAGCTGCGTCAAGGAGACAGCAGGTGCGGCAACTCTGGAAGAAGATGCGCTCTGCCTCTGAAAAATGGCTCTGTTGAATTTTCTCCGGAAGAGTGTGGAAGCACCACCAGTCCTCCTGAGCAGCCGGAAAGGATGCTTGAAGGTGAGCCGATGAACTAGAATGACCGAAGATGCGTGGCTTCAAGAAGCGCTGGTTCGAAGATGAAGTGGCCCCAGCCGTGGAGGGTCGGGCAGGTCGGAGGTTGAGAAGAGTTGGGCCAGTCGCGGCAGATGGTCGATAGTGCAGGTCATCTTGGTGACGGATCTGTGCCAAACGCAGCTGTTGGAGACGAAAGACCTCCAGGTTAGAGAAGAACTGAGTTGGGCCATGCCCAGAAGGGAAAACCCGGTTAGCCAGAGAAATGGTATGGTAATAATAGAAAAGAAATCATAATCTCATTCATATCATAGTAGTAATCGCAAATGGTCATCACGGACTCGAACCATAAAGGAAAGACGAATGAGGGCAGGGCACACGACTTGAACGAGGGCACCAACTTTGAAGGTCTGGGGCTAGCGAGTGAGCTGGTCATGACTGGCGTGACCCTTATCGATCAGGGTAGGGTACGGAGAGGTCCGTGGGTTATTTGCCAGACAAAAAGGGTAATTGGGAACGGATGGAGATAATAAACCTGTGAAAGGAAGTATTGATATCATCCTTCCTTGGAGGTTATGGTAGCGAATCCAGGAATCACCAATAATAATCATATATTGATAAATGACATCCTGTTGAGAACGGGATGGGAATCATGAGGTAACAAACAGGGGATCCTCGAAAGGAACCTTCGCAACGGGAGAGCGCTATGCAGCCACATGACCGCCACGGCACACAAATAGCCGCCAGTCTCTAGCCAATGCACACCGCCCAACACTGCTGTTGCCCCAGGGCGAAGGGACTCAACAATCTTGCTCTCTTTCAACGAAACGTCGAATGTGGACGGAGACAGGGGCATGATGGGCCAATCACCATTGCAACGCACCTTTTTTCTCACCGCAGGAGGGAGGCCCTCAAGTTCATCTTCCGGAGTCACCAAGATTTTCATGGCCCACAAAGCGATCTTCCTTTGAGCCAATTGGTTGGAGACAATCACGCTATCAGCTTGGCGGTTGGAGAACAGACTCGGTCGGGATGATCCGGTATGCGCTAAAGCTGACCGCAGAAATTTGGTTGAGATAGATAGTCCCAAGGAGAGAGGAAAACGAGCGTAGAGCAGAAGGAGCGCCTTGGTCTGGGGAAGACAAATGCCGAAGGAAGAAGGATCGAAGGAAGCGGGGAAAGGAAAGAGAGTAAGAATCGATGTCCAATTTTTTGGAAAGATAAAAAGAAAAGAAAAGATTGGGCACGAAAGAATCGCTTCAGGGCAAGAATCGGAAATCGTAAGTGATAACGAAATTATTGAAATCTCCGAGCTCGCAGGGAATAGGAAACAATTGGTTAATGAAAGAAGGAAAGCAAAGGATATAGCATACCCCTCACGGAATTATGATTGACAGGAAAGAGAGAGGAAATAATAATCAATGGCAAGGGATTATCGATGAACAATAAATATATGTATGTAGGGGAGGAATCAAGTCTGAGAGCAAAGCAATTTGCATCAGTGCCAACTCAGACGGGTCATTCTGCCGGCGCGTGTGGATTTGACTTCATAGGGAGAAGTCTTCCCAAAGTAAGGAGACGAACTATCACACCCGCCAAGTGAGTTGGCACCAAAGCTTTGACTTGGTCAAACGCAGACGAACCGAGCCAGTAAGGGAAACTTTTGAGGTAATAGTGCAGGTATTAATAAAATTCGGGGTAACTAGTGAAGAAACCCTGAAGAATAAACGAAGTCGCTCGCTTGCCCTGCCAAGTCTCGACTCTTGTGGAGCTGAGATGTGGCGATGCCCAACTATGATATGATCGTACTGTACTAGCAGTCTTACTAAGCCACTATTGGTACCGTTTGGAACCTGACTTGGAACCTCTCTTATACTAAACGGTGATACGTTGAGACGCCTCACGGAAACAGAAAATAAGTTATCACCTTTAAGTTACTCAACTCCTTCATAGTAATACACTAATAAGGTGTTTATATCATATTATGCTAAGTCTACTACGTAATACAGTCAATGCAGGTCTTACATAATCGGACTCAGCCATGTTAGTTTACACAAATCGTCCATCAGCGCATTCCCAAAGATGATGGCTAGCATGTACTAGTAGAATAGTCTGGTTGTATTATATGCCCACCTAAAAGCTATTAACTATCGAAAGCTATAATTAGTGATGTATCACGAGTTACGGCGTAATAGCTTCAATATACACGAAATATTGGGTTTCACTCCTTTACCACATCTATATATTACATTATGTAACTACCCTATCCGAGACCGAATCGACGATGGTCATCTCAGTTCTCAGTTAGCGATTCGGACTAGAGCCGCAGCGGGCCGTCTTGTATGGGTTGACAATAATCTCCATTTTCACCCAGATTCTATTTGCTTCTTTAATAATAATAAAATAGGCGGTGATCAAACGACCACACCGTCCGTTATTCCACCATCTCATGATATTTTATTCCGAAAGTGGTTCAGCGCCAGAAAATCATGTGACCACAACACCGAAATCTCAGCCTCTTGAATAAATACTGTGAAGTAATAAGCACCAACCTCCGAAATACTGCGCTAAAGTGCCTTATTTCTAATCAGGTATCTCGATTCGAATATAGTAAGACGACCAGAAACTGCCGTTCAAAATTCGAACACTGCAGTCATTGCATCGGGGATCTCATCACAGCGACCCGACCACGGCGACGGCCATGTGCTCTCTGTGACCTTCCTGGCCTACGTGGCTAGCCTCACCAGCCCGATTTTGACCTCCACGTCCTTGACCGGCTCCTCGCCCAGCTCCTTGACCAGCTCCTCGTCCACGTCTCACTTTCCGTCCACGTCCTTGTCCCTGTCTTGGCTTCTCTGGGGATAGAACATGCCCTAATGCTGAAGGCTCTCTGGTTGTCGACGTATCTTGTGTTACTGCTGGTCCTTGGCCGGTTAATTGACTCAGTAGGCCCTCCACGAGCTGAAAAACTTCAGGCTCTAATACTAGATCCCGCGGGCTGACCAGCGGAAGGTCATCATTAGATAGAGCCGCCACTGGGAACGGAATTGATAAATCTTCAACGAACCTCCAAAATCAAGGTGTTCTTTGATGATATGGATACATGGCAACCCAATTGTCCTTCTAGTCACCCCGCTGCAGTCGTGATTATATAATAACTTGCCAGGCCCCGGTGGAAGGTACTGATTCGCCATTTTCCAGACCTTGTTCAGCGCGTAGAGCGATACCTTACCAATGACAAGGAGAAATAGAGGGATCAAGAAATGAATCGGCTTCTGAACCTGATCATTGTCAATCTCCGCTATAATCTTAGAATGTTGATATTTGACTGAATTATCAAATGATTAATGCACTCCAAAGAGGTCTCCTGTAGATACTCCAAGGTCCCTCTTCAAAATGTAGTGACCGCCTTCATTCCTAGATGTTGTCAGCTAGCCAAAATGAATGTACTCGTTGAGGTGGCAAGGCTGGGAAGCACCCGGCAGAATATTCTTCAATTCGTCTTCAATATAGGCGATAGCCTCTTCCTAGACCTCAGCGCCGTATTCACCGCGGAAGTTAAGCCATTCGGTCTCAGTTGGCGCGTGGACAACCCTCATGAAGTTACTGAGAAAGGTCTTCCGTCCTGCCTAACCCTTTTTCTTGAAACTAGGGTCTTTCGTAGCCTCGTTCCCGCTGCTGTATTGACTTTATTCCGCAAAATTGGCCGCATGCGTATAAGGATATTGTTTTAGATGTTAAGGGAGGATATGCCGAATACACAGTACGTTCGTCGTAAATTCAAAGGCCTTGCCAATCATATTCATCAATGCCTTGTCCTTGTCGGTGAGGATAGTATTTGGCTGAGAGATATTAGGGGTAGCTATCACCTGCTTGTAGTTGAGAACGAATTCATACGACTTTTCCTGTTTATTGCGGATGAAACCAAAGCCAGTATAGAAGGTCTGATTTACAGCGCTAACCCCCACAATATCTAAAAGCGACGTGTTGTATTTGTTGACCTTGTATGTACTATCCATGAAAAGAACAGTGGGAAACCGCCGTAAAAGCTCTAGAAAAGTCTTATGCGTACAGAGTACTGCAGTAACTATATGACCATATTCCCAACAGGTTCGGCAGTTGACTGCCTAGTCCCTATTCCCCAGAATTAAAGTTAAGAGGGCCCGAATTGGAATTCTCCTACCAAGAAGCCGCCTTCTGTCATCCCGCTTGAAATTGTAGATATCACGAGCCCTGACATTCTCCAAACCCCTCTCTTAAAGATGCAATAATACGACGCGCAGCAATCCCAACCTTCAGCTGCTGTTTGATTTGATCAGACCTGTTAGGGACATCCTGATGGCGATGGACTGCGTCCGTTGATTCTGGCGAACTGTCATGATTATGCTGATCATCGCCTATCTCTATTTTCTACCAGGAATGCTCCTCTAGGCATCGAAGAATAACTTAAAGGGACAATCTGTTGTTGAAGTTATTAATCCAGCACGCTTGCTCTGGCTTCCAAGAACCCGTTTGTTATATTCGCCGCCCTGGTCGCATTTAAGCTCCACCTTATTATCAAAGTGCTTAGTTCGGTGTTTATTGAAGCGGCGTTTCACAACAGCGTAGTCATACAGCCGAGCGAAGGTATTGATCGAATTCATGGCGTGGTCAACAGTTTCGTAGGTTTGAGTCGGCGGGAGTGGGATGATTTTATTTAGTAACTAGTCATCAGAGCTTTCGCCGCCCTTGACAAGGGGTTGCAAACCCAGAGTCGAGGCCATTATCGGAAGTGTAGAGTATGCTTATTATTCTTCTTCGAGTAGTGTTACGGGATGAACCTCTTTTGATTAACTTACTAAGCTAATGTACAATGAGGAATCGTTAAGGAAAGAAAGAAAAGGACGAGAGAGTGGAGGGGAAGTCAAGGGAAGCCCCTTTACGGATAGTTCCGTCACATGTAGCGAAGAACCTAATCGATGGCCTACTATGGGCTTCGGCCCGCTACAAGTCGTACCGTAACCGACCTTTTTTCGCGGTACACAGAGGAGAGCGGAGTCATATGATCGGCGCCGAACTACTTCGGAATAGCGGTCGTTCATTTGGTCACCACATAATAATCATAAATAATAAATAATAATAGGAGTATAGTAGTAACTATAGAAAAAGTCTCCATATAGCCACAATCCCCACAAATGCATGGGTCATGCGTACGGACCGTTTGTCGCACAGTTTTTGACACCCAATGCAGCCAGTATCTGCACGGATCCTAAAAACTCTGACCCATGCATTTGTGGGGACCGTGGTGGCTAATTATGCTATACGGAGACTTTTTCTATGCGATACCGAGACGCCTAATAGGGCGATCAATCGACCACACTGTTTGGCTCCAATCATTATTCCGGGAGTGGTTTAGTGCCGATTATATAATCGCGATCTAGGACATTTCAGGCGACTTCGGGTACTTAAAGAATAAGCATACTCTACACCTTCTCCAGGGCTATGAAAGCTCTGACGATGACTAGTTACTAGATATAACTATCTCACTCCCGTCGATTCAAACCTACAAGACTATTGACGGCCCCGTGAATTCGATTAATACCTTCGCTCGGCTACGCTGTCCGCTCCTATAAGCACCGAACCAAGCGCTTTGATAATAAGGTGAGGCTTAAATACGGCTGAGGGAGTACGACAACCACAACCAGAGAAAGCATGCTGGGTCGACAGCCCCGACAAATTGTCCCTTTAAAACCATTCATCGATGCTTAGAGGAGCATTGCCGTTGGGTCATAGAGATATAGAGGTAGTGGATGATCAGCATTAACTAGAAGGACAACTGGGTTGCCATGTATCTATATCATCAAAGAACACTTTGATTTTAGAGGCTCGTTGGAAATTTATCAACCCCATTCTATCAAGAAAAACTTGTTAGATCATTTAATTACATAAGCTTATGACATATCCACGGTTTCAGCACTTTAACTTTACATAAAGAGTTAACGCTCACGGTCCTTCTGAAACCTTAATGCTCCCATGGTTCTGTCATTCATATTCTTATTCAACATATGGTTTATGGTACGAATGCAGCACCCAATTCCCAACTTCTCCTTCTTCATGTAATATGTTGAGTATAATCTGTTGAATTGTTGAACATACATCAACAATCCTAAGAAGATCCTATTGGAAGAATCTATCTTTTCATTCGTCATGTATGATAGCTCTAGCAGGTTAAGGATATATATATCCCCTTACGACTTTTAGTAAAAGAAAGACTTTAGATAAAGTAAAAGAAGTTTCGTACTCTCCTTTGATACATTCCCGGTGGCGGGCTTTATCTTGATGATGACTTTTCACCGGCCAACCCGCGAGATTCAGTATTTGTGGGTAAACAGGGCAGTAAGGTAGTAAGGCAGTAAGGCAGTAAGGGGGTGAGACACCACAACCTCGACCACTACTACTTCTAGGAGATAGTGCTTCCCCCCAACCGGTGCATACGCAACGGTATCCGTAGTGATGCCAACACTGACCTCCTAGAACCTAGAAGTGGGTAGTGGTCGAGGTTGTGATATCTCTAAGCTCGGTGTCTCACCTTGTTTACCCACAGTATTAGAACCAGAAGTTGTATGATGATGGAATCCCCGATGCAATGAGTTAATGACCCGCCAAATTCAATGCTTTCTATTTTTTTCTCCACACTTATCTTGACACTTTCGTAGGGACAAAATCGGCCCGTTAACCTTTGCTATACTTTTGATTTGGATAGTCTACCTGTTAGATTCGGTTCCAATTTGTCCCAAATTACAAGATCGTAGTGGCGACCGATCACCATTGACCAATGCTATAAAAGAGCTCAACAATGCGATTTGGAGGAGTGGGGGCTTTAGATTTTGGCATTGGAGAACAGAGAAGAACCCCCTAAGATATACCTACTTTTGTTCTCAGGACGGGGATTACGCTCAGGGTTCGGTGGCAGAAGGACATTGTGATACACGAATGGAGCGTTTTCTATGCGGTAGCTCCCCTGTCTTCTCACCAAAATTATTGATAGTACTTTGACTATTACTCTACGGCATACGCACCATCAACAATATGTGAATCGAATCACGGGCTTTCGGAGGCTGTCTTCGAATTTATAAAGAATCGCAACAGCTTTGCTACACCTGCTATGATATTCAGGCTGCACAGCCTAAGGGATGGGAGTCTAGCTAGTCCAAGAGCCAGAATGGGGCTCTTGGAAGTACCAAGCTACAATGTACTACCAATAAGCTGATTTGCCGAGAACGAACCACCTGGCCAACTCACTCTCTTGCTGGCAATCTATGTCGTAGTCTGATCCATATTGATTAGTAATGGGTTAATAATACAGTATATTAGTAACGCATGTCTTGGCACGCTATCATAGGTTACCCCTGAACTTACTATTATCATAGTAAGTATAGTACATACAGCTTATCTACGAATTTACTCGCTTTTGCTTTATTATTGTCCTTTGCTACTGCAGCAATGCCAAAAGCACCCAAACAGAGAAGATATCTGCGGGTTGAACTGGAAGAAAGGCTCTAAGGTGATGTTTTATCCGAAATATCTCCCGGAGCTGAGTCATATTGAACGGTTCTGGTGCCATACTAGTAGTTAAGCAATTCGCCCGAAAGAATAGTGACTATATATTTGATGGATTGCATCAAACAGTCTATATCAAATAGCATATTATTATGATGACTTTGAGACTAATTTTTTATAGCGCTTAATTCGCGTAAGCTTGCCCAATTTACTCAAGGCTTTCCCGGAGAATATCGTCGTGATATCAACACATCAGTCAATGAAGTCACAGGCTTAATTAAGCCAATTAGTAGACAACACGCCAAGGCCTAAGAGGATGGGAATGGAATCGAGAACAGGGCGTCGATGGCTGAAAAAGCTTGGGTTCGCTTGGAAGGGCGTCAAGAAGGGCGTATTTCTCGATGGGTATGAGCGAGAAGACATGGTTGAATATCGTAAGGAATCTCTTTAGACCATGAAAGAAGTGTCGCCCTACATGGTCGAGTTTAACTCGGATGAGACGATGAAGCCGAAGCGATACCCTCTGTAACGACCCAATCCTGAAGCATAAGTATTGTATTGACGATACTAGCTATAGGGCGGTCTATACTAGGATCTAAAGGTAAGAAAGAGAAAGGAAAGAGAAAAGTAGAACATAAAACGGAACAGAGGGTAAATAAACTACTTGTGGGCCCCATCCGAGCCTGGTCCGTCACACCCTCTTACGGCGTTGGCCAATGTTAAAAACCATAGCTGTATGCACTTAATGGAGTTGTATGGCAAAGGGTTCCGTAAAATCTTTAACGTCGTGTCATCATTTGTCATCAATCACGTGGTTCACTTGCACGAAACTATATTGGGGTTAGCACTTTCCAAATTAGGATCAGTCGGTGTGGGTCTTTTCCTATTTAGGAAAGGTATCTACAGTAAAACCTGTTTATAACAATACATGTTTTTAACGATAACGTGGGTCACCGGTCAGCAAGCCTCCCCGCTCAGCGAGCCAAGGAGAACCAGATTTTCCAACAACCATAACTTCACTAATAATAATCAAAATTAAATAATATTTATATCAATAGAAAGCGCTTGGCGGGATCTACAGAAAGTTTTATTTATTGGCTTTGGCTCTCTGTTTCTCATTTAGTTGTGTAGACAGAAAGGTATCTAACTTCTTCCCTGCCCCTCCAAAGACTGCCCGGCGACCA
>JAHQZX020000121.1:0-16462 GCA_019804575.2 Pseudotulostoma volvatum | reverse complement strand
ATCCTAGCTGTATTATTACCATTACATGTAATTACTGTGTATGATACGGATTACTAATCAAAAATGAATGTTCCCCTTCTCCGTTTTTGAGTGTCCGCCACCATAGGTGAGGCCTTACATAGCCTATTTGGTCGAGTGGGCGTATATAGGCCTAGCGGGTGCGCATTACACTAAGCCTTAACGAGGTTCTTGAAGAACAACACTTCCCTATCACAGTAGGGCTTTGAAGAATTCGCATAACCCGCTGTTCTACCAGCTTTGTCGTATGGACTTGATCACGTGCATCCTACACGATCTCTAACTCGACTTTGTCGGCTTTTTAGTACCTAGGTATCCTTGGAATTGAAATCTTACTTTAAAACCCTTTTAGGGCCTGTTCGGTTCCCGTAGTTTTGGTTCCGCGGCTAAAACCAAGCGCACGGACCACTTCGAAAACCAAGGAAAACCAAATGAGCTGTTCGGGTTTCCCTGACTTTATGACCGCCGCAGTAATGCAACAGTATGTAATAGGTAATTAATAATACACACACACTACATCACCGCCCTCTCTTTACACACACTCTTTAATAACACACACACGCACACTTGCTTATATAATAATTGTTCAACCGATCATTATTGATAATAGTGATTATTTTACTCTCCTAATGGATTCATCAAGCCAGAGAAGTGGGCGCATTTTGAAAGCCATCTTAAGAATAAGGGGGCAATACGACATTGGCATTCCATTCAATGAAAAAATGATGCTTATCGGGGAGCTGCAAAAGGGGAGCAACTCTGAAATATTCATCTGTCTATCACCTGAAGAACGGAAGCAATATCTTAAGATGCTTGTTCCGAGGCTGCCGAACAGCCACAGAGGGTCGTGGGGTGGAGGATGATAATAGAGATGCTGGGGAAATACCTCTGTACTCAGATGAGGATGAAGGCAGCAGCGATAGTAGTACATGATTAATAACAATGAAAAATAGTATTTTTATTATGGTATCTAAACTCTATTCTATTATTCTCGTAGCGACATATTGTTCAAAGTCCTCCCACATCATATTCGCAATCCGATCGCGCTTTGCTAACATGACAAAATCTGCCTTCACCTCCTCATCCATAGTATGTCTAACCTGTCTATTCCTCCCCATTCCTTCGTCTATTGCTATCTCGTCTGCCTCCTTCTCCGGATCAGACCCATACATATTCATGAAGTTATGTATAGCCACCAGAGCCCGTACCAATCTCACTTGGATTCTTATACTGAACCCGTCTCGGGCTTGGGTGAGGATCTTAAACCTCGCTTTGAGTACACCGAAGGTACGCTCCACAACGTTCGTCGCTGACGAGTGGCGGAGGTTGAATGGCTCCTGCGCCGTCTGCGGCTTTAAACCGACTTTATCCCAATTGCGGAGGTGATATCGGATTTTTTTTTGATATGGAGTTAAGAGCATATCGTTTGAATAGCCGCCATCAGCTAGGTAATATCGACCATCGGGCACACAAAAACCCTTTTCCTGGGCGGACCGGGAGACCCTACCATCATGCACAGATCCTTCCCAACCAGCAAGCACATATTGAAAGTTCATATCAAAGCCGACGGCAGCCATCACGTTCTGAGCCAGAAACCCCTTGCGACAGCGCCACGGTACATACTCATCACTTGTAGGAAGGAATTTGACGGCAATGGGTATTAGTTGCCATCTACTGCACTGAGACAATCCATAAAGTATGGCCATAGCTTGCTGTTGTCGCGTATCTCTATCGGAGTCTCATTGGGAGGCAAGTTGACGAATTTCTTGTATAAGGAGCATAGGGAGTGAAACATGCGATGAAAGCAAGCACTTATTGTTGCGATTCCATACCCGAAGATCTCGCTTGTAAGGCGATATAAAGCATCTTGAGCACAAATGAACAGAAAGACCACAAGCTGTTCGGCTGCTGAGATGCTTCGTCGATCGGTGAGGCCGTCTTCGATGAGCACTGCTAAGAGATGTTCAAATTGTTCCTGCGTGAACTGAAGCATTGCGATCATGCGAAGTGGATGTTGTGAGTGAAGTTCATTGACAAAATGTGCCCCTTTTTCTAGGTATTCCATATAATGGTTGACGGTCTCGCGTCTGTCGCAACGCCTTTTGAAGGTGCTCAATCCCTGCGCTGAGTGCGATCATACCTAGTTGGACCGATACAATGGTAGGCTAGGTAATGCATCAGCCATATTGTCTGAAGAAAATCGGTTAGGGGCAAAATAAAAAATTTATTATTATTTTATAGTATGGAAAAAAGATGATATATACAAGCATATGGGGTAGGAGAGAAAAAGCCTCATTAATATTTATTAGTAAGCGTGACAATAACCGGTGTAATGGCGTTGTACGGGCAAAAACAACAAGTTTGAAGTTGTTGTTTTTGGGGATTTGATTTTCGATGATTTTCGACTTGGCCGCTAAACTACTTTTGGGTTACAAGCGGGCTAGGCGCGGCAATGTTTTCGGAGCTTGGTTTTGCTTGGTTTTGCGTGGTTTCCAACCAAAACCAAGGAAAACCAAACCACGCTTCCCGAACAGCGGCCTATTATTCGACTTTCTTGGCAAACCAAAACCACGAAAACCACGAAAACCATGAAAACCACGAGAACCACGGGAACCGAACAGGCCCTTAATATGACGGGAGTGATGCAAAAAGTTTGATATCTAAGGGGCTGTATGTAATGGGAGACAAAGCAGAGGGATTTTGTGTTGGATGCAGATCTGTATCACACCAGTCATGATATGAGATGCATGGCTATCAAAGGCAATAATCGGTCATCCTTGATGCTCCACCGGTCTCTTGGGTGAGAGTCCGGAAATGGTCTTTGAACCACTTTAATCCAAGTTCGCTATTTGTCCATCCATTGTTCAATAAACAAGTTTTTGCATCACGGTCTCAAAGAGCATCTCTAAGTTTGTTGTTGGTATGTTGCTTTGAAGATAGCCCACAATGGTAATACTCGGCCTGTTACTGGTACTGATATACGTTCCGTCGTTATGGCCCATTTTCGATCTCTGAGTTGTGTGAGATACTGCTTTTTTGCTCCTTGGGGATTATGCAACGGCTTTACCTAATCATGCCAACATAATAACTTTTTCATCTATTGTAGCAATCATTTGGATGCACATCATGCTCCCTCTGAACTCTCTCGAAAAGACCAAACCACCTTTCGATAATCTGGTTCGGTGGCTAACTAAGGCACGCTCTTTGTCGAGTCCGCTGACAAATCGAGATTTGAGTATCGGGCGCTGTTGAGGAAATGCTTGTGCCCAGCTGTATCCCCTTTAGCTCGCAAAAGTGATAATGCCATCTCATTCACCTGCCAAACCATAGCAGGCCATCCCTAAGCCGCAAGCTAGATGATCTAATCCCTCAATGCCGTTTCCTCTCCGACAGATAACCTCCGCCTCGCCTGAGAAGATTGTTTGATGGGATTCCGTCGACTCGACGTTGTAAAATTGATTTTAAAACTCAGAAGAGGTTTGCAAGGCTTCGGACAGATGGTGATGTGGTTTCACTGTGTCCTTGCTTCCAGGCATCGATAGTACTCTCTCTATGTAGCTAGGTTCCAGACAGATTGAGATTTCCGATTCAGACTCTGATTCGACATCGCGAGTTATGTTCTAAGATTCCTTTTTACTATGATAATCAGGGATTGAGGAAAGAAAATACTTAGTTGTTGTTGCAAGCCAAAAGTTTACAGGTCCAGAACCTACAGACCAAAGGAGGGAGGGAGGTCTTGGAAGAATCCCAGTTCAAGCTCCAGTCCTGACGCCAATTCCAGGACCAAAACCTACGACATTACCGGCTAAAGGCCTACTAGTGGAGATGGCAAATTCATGTGCACCACAGAAGGCTTCCGTGATCATCAAGGAAGATGGAAGCTAGAAAAACAGTTGCGGTAACGCCGGCGCCAGCTAATATACCTAGTGTTGGAACTTGGCACTCACAGGTAAAGGATCAAGTTCCAACCCATTTCGGGACCTAATCTGTAATTACTTCATTATTTGTTATATATAATTCTACTTTTAAAAAAAAATCATTATATAACTATTGTAGTTGTGTCCTGGAGCTTTAGTGGCCCGTTGAGTGACCTGTTGAGAGCGGTGAAGGTGAACGATGAGTTGTGCAGCGCGTATTCCGTTGGTAAATTACATGCAAATGTTAGTCTGAACCGAATTGTCAGGTGACTCCCTGGTTTGATTTTCAGAGTTTGGGGCTTATAATAATTAATCGTTTACCTGTCTGTTGTAATATTGATTAATATTCTCATTTCTTTTTCTGCATACTACTAATGCACTTGAATCAGGGCTCTCAACAAGACACTGTAACCATCTAAAATGAAAAAGAAGAGAATTAAATGGAATAGTAGCTGGGTGGGAAGAAGGTTCGAGGCAAAATTCAGGCGAATATAGGCAGAATTTGGATTACTAATCAAGTGACCAAGTCTCGACTACTTGACTTGACTTATTGAGAGCCCTGGCTTGAATGCACGCCTAGTGTTTCAAGAGAAGCCCTGCATAGTGATCAGCTTGCTCCCATGGTACATCGAAAAGCCCCGGACGACGCATGCTTTGTAATCGAATGTTACTACTCTCATGCTTTCAGTGCTTTTCCATTTAAAATCATGAGTTTCGGTCAGTGAACTGTTTCTTCTTTCCAAAGTTTTGGGGGGCACGAGGAGATCCTAGCCTGGGTGGTGGTTATATTAGCAGCTCGAAGACAAGGCGATTCGCATTGTCTTGTCTTTTATTTTATGAGTTATATATTTTCCTGTTTGTTGTTATACGTTGCTTTCTGTGACAGGAACCATAACTTTACTATATGTACTGAGTTAGGGAAAAGGAATTACCAGACAGTCGAGTTCAACTCCACTCCCTGGTTCCTTCTGTTTAAAAACGGCAGATACCAATTGAGAGCCTTCGCACAGATCTAGCAGTAGAAACAGCTGGTGATCTAGATAATGGGATCATTGTAAATATTGAAGACAGGTGATTTGGAATAT
Source organism: Pseudotulostoma volvatum (assembly GCA_019804575.2). Classification (NCBI taxonomy): domain Eukaryota; kingdom Fungi; phylum Ascomycota; class Eurotiomycetes; order Eurotiales; family Elaphomycetaceae; genus Pseudotulostoma; species Pseudotulostoma volvatum. The sequence goes on along the minus strand of JAHQZX020000121.1, from coordinate 11,442 downwards.
GTAAGGTAGTAAATTCGAACAATACGGGGAATTCTATCTATGATTATCTTAATTTAACAGATGGATATTATGTATGATGTCTAGGTATACCCATGCGCTATGGGAACAAGCATTTTTGTGACGCTTGGGTATCTACTACCTCAGATTTCAAATACTACCATATGATGGTTCGAAATATATATGTTGGCTTCTTAAATATAGCGACATTCAATTATACATTCATTTCCATCTCGAAGCCATTTTTTCTGTGACAAGCGAGAGAAGGTGGCGCAAATTGTATCACCAAGGCAGCAGCTTTCGTTTGCACCTTCGGAATGCAGGCATTAAGCAATCCCGGGTTCTCGCAGAAATCAGGGTTGCTAGATCCACTGCTTGCACAATTTTTGATAAGAAACGTGACTAGCTCTTCGACAATGTCCATTAGTTTGTTAGTTTCAACGTTTGTTTGGCTTCCTCTCCTGAGTTTGTTTTCAAGAATATCTTTGACAAATGGGTGGACGAATTGTTCTTTTGCAAGATCACGATAGTTCGAATATGTAAGGCCTCACCTATGTTCGCTTACAAGATGGCTTCTAGATACGCTAGCCACGTGACACACACACCAGATAAAAGGATACGGAGTCAGGAATAGGATTCTCTTTTCCTTCCTCCCTTTCTCTTCCTTAGTGACAACTTGATTAATAACTTGTCTATTGCTGATACTCATCATTGTACCTAATATCAATCAATTCCTGTACATTGTTACACGTTATCACCCCCTTATAAGAATAACTACCCCCGATTCTTACAATATGTCAAAGAACATCCTCGGTCGCAGATATGGGCTTGAAATAGATCTTTAAACTTGCGGATATCAGCGGCCCCGGCCTGAATGAATTTGAGGCGTGATAGCCCGAGTCCTAGAGCTCCAGGGATAGCAATTCCTATCAACAACAATGCAGGCAAGAAATTGATAACTGAGAGACGCATGTTGAATCAGTAATTGGCTGATAACAACCTGAGGACTGAATAATCGAGATACAAAGATGAAGACGCCTAAGGGCACACAGAGAAGAAGGTAAGGATATGGTTTGGGGCCCACTTATATCATGCTTCCTAGTTTCAGTCTCTCACTTGCTTGTCAGATAGTACATAGGTACTATCAATGAATGACAATGGTCAAAGAAGGGCAAGACTGAGATGGGGAGACAAGCCGGTGGTGGGTGTCTGTCATAGCCGAAAGGCTGGTTACGGACAATAATCCTGATTAAATAATAATAATAATAATATCAATGAATGACCTGACTGTCCTCAGCATCAGTAATAGTATACTGTTCGTTAGCGCGCTACGCTTTTGCTAGTTTCTCATATATCTACAAACTAGCGGACCATTCCCAGCAATACATAAAGTCATTTTTGTCTTTGGTCACATAAAAAGTCATCTCTTATTACGTTGAGCTCATGGTCAATGCCCGCAGCCAGTGGCCTTAAGATCGTACTCATGGTAACAGTGGTATGTAATAAGGTCCGGGCAATTATTTAGTATCGTAGCAAAGACCCAGGCCAAATGAAAGGGAATAATATGCGATTGGAAAGCAGTGAATTGTCAACTGCCGGGTATGTGAGTAGCTTTCCTACCATACATATATATAAAGGAACCCAAAATTGTCTCAACTCATGGGAACGAGTCGAGCAACCAAACCGTGGAAAAGTCGGCAGCATGAACTCTCGGCGACGCTAACGCGTGGTCAGATACGCTAGATACAAAGGTAAGGTTGAGTGATGACTTTTTTTATAGCGCCTTTTTGTGAAAGTTCCAAGGTTCATCACCAATCCTTATTACTCCATATGATATAGTTACATACCATATATCATCCAAGGCTCGACCAGGTTGTCAGAACGGTTACAGCACTGCACCGCCATACTACAGCTACCGAAATTGGTGGGTTAGTCGTGTGCTGTTTCTTATAGTGATAGCCAACTAGGCTCGGGAGAGTCCGTGCCACATAGCTTGAAATACGCACCTATCCTATGGTATTGACACAAAGTGCACACTTGCAATTGGTAAGCCTTATAGTCTTATATTAGTTTTGCTACTTTGGTGCTTTCCCTCAGCTTTAGCTTTGTACATGTAACTATAACACCGGTGAATGTAGACTCATCATACTAATAATTGTATCATACTGTGTATATGAGTAGACTTGGCGGTTAGTACGGGATTTGTTAGTATGAATTAGTATGAACCCGGTCAGTATACTAGTAGTATGGCTCCTCGCACCGCACAAGTGCTAATCTATTGCGATCCATGGATCATCATCGTTGTCAAGACACCCCAGCCAGTGATAGCTATTTGTTTATAATTCTTTCCAAAATGCCCAATAAGAACATGCTGACTATTTCTGACCTTCCCTCACAGTCGCCCTCTCCTAGCACTCTAAGCCAAGGCTACTCCTGCGGCAAAGCTAATCTGGGCTTTCTTTCGGGATGCACAAGGCGATGAGGAAGCCTTTTACGTGGACGGCAAGGGAAAAAAGTACAAGAACCACTATTGCATAAAGTGTGCCGCTGAAGAGCCCACGAAAACACCATGGAAATGCCCTTTCACAACAAATGCAAGAAATCATTTGTTGAAAGATCATAGTCTCGATATTGACACCTGTGAGTATTCTTATAGAAACGCTGATTATTATGAAGGACCCAGCATTGTTAATCCAATGCAATATAGTGATCCAGGGCCTCTCAGCATCATCCGTCTTCTCTGATCTTGATCGCTCTGAGTACTTAAAGTCTCTGGTCATGCTAGTGTGTAGCGAGAAATTGCATTCAATGTCATTACCCGACCCGCATTTCAACGGTTCTGTTTTTCCCTTAACCATTCTATTGAAAAGGGTTTGATCAAGCCCCGCTCAACCCTTGTCGCCCATATCAAGGGCATATATGACTTCTATCGGGATCAGCTTCGGATGAAACTGCGAAGGGCAAAATCGATGGTACATTTCTCTGCGGGCCTTTGGTCCTCACCTGGCCATATCAGTCTTCTCGGTGTCCATATGCAATGGGTAGATGAAAACTACACTTTGCAAAATTTACTGGTAGGGCTCCCAGAGTGCCAGTCAAACCACTCTAGGCCCCAGCAAGCGTCACACATCATGGATATCGTTAAGTGGCTTGGTATTGGGAAAACCCTCTGCTTTTTACCGGCGATAATGCCGGCGGCTCAAATGATACGTGCCTTAGGGCGATAATAGCCTTGGCGTTGAACGAAAAATTTAGCGTAGGTTACCGGGCTCTCTTTTATATTCCCTGATTTGTAGCTACTAATGATTATCTTAGATCAAGTACAACGCCGCTGGGTCCCGTATCCGCTGTCTAGGCCACGTTATCAACTTGGCACTAATGCCTTTCTCCTTATAAAGTCAAAAGAGGCTTTGCTATCAGTTGTTAGTGGGGTCGAGGAGCCATCTACCGAGGATGTGGAAATGTCCTTGAGGCTAGGGCTGGCGAAGAATTCGATCTTATCGCACGCTCCCCCAGATAGTGCTGACCGTGCGCCTGAAGAGGAATCGGCCGGATCTTCTCTCCCTGCTGAAGAAATATCTAACCAAGTTCAAGCACTGGCCAAGTGCTCGGAAAGTGGCAAGGGTATGGAGGCGAAGGGAAAAAGCAGACAAAAGTCTAAGGCTAGCGCTAAAGATAGCACTGATAGCGGTTGGGGTGGTATTGCTCCTTTGAAAAAGCTGTATAATATTGCAGTTTCACTCAAGAATTCAAATATCCTGTATCAAAGCTGGATGCATGCAATCGGCATAGTTCTGGGTATTGATAATGCAACCTGCTGGTTAGCTGGTGTGACATGATTGAAGTAGCTGTGACGAAACGCGCGGCTATTGTTAATTGGTTGGTGGAAAATAGTGATGTTGTCGGTGAGAATAGTTTGGAGAAGGATGACTGGGATCTACTTCAAGAAACGTATGGATTCCTCGTTTTCAAGGAAGCCGCGTTAGATGCGGAGTAGGCTGTTTCCAGTCTTTCTAATGCGATGGAGGCATTGGACATATTATTAATTCATTGCCAAAGAACCAGAGTGAGTTACAATCTGCTAGTCATTCTGAGATTTAGCTAACTAGAAAGTAGGCCGAAAGTAATAATGTATGTATGTGTAACACAGCAGATATGGCTGTTTTTGTACTGAACAAGTACTACCGCCTATCAGAAGCTATTCCGCTGCGCTATTACTGGATCCTTCAAAGAGGAGACAGTACATGAGAGAAAACAGGAAAACCGGAGACATAGATGAAGCCATTGAACGTGCACGGTCTTTCTGGGAAGGAAGATATAGGAGTTTACCGGCTTCAGAGTCTAATGAATCATGCCATCAAGTATGTATAGTACAACTTACTAACAGATCTGACTATTTTGATACAATGGTCACGGGGTGCCTTCATTGTGATCAGGCCCAAAACAATAGTAAGATTTAGATCACCTGCTAAATCTAGTTGATTTGCTCTACATATTGCACAGACATCCAACTTCAAGATCCTTGTCGGAATACCCTAGCAGAGCAATCATAAAAGATATTTGGTTCTAATAGCTTATCTCAGTGACTCAGACCTGCGGAGAGGATTTGGAGGCGGACACTAAAGGCTGCAGACACGAAGGTTTCACTGGTGCAGCCACGGCGCAGCTTAGCGTCTCGGGCGAGGAGGGTCTGAGCCACTGAGATAACTATACAGTATCAACAAGGGATCCTGCGTTACACGCTTCGTATCTCCAGACGGTAACTATAGCATCTGTGCAACTTTGATTTTCTGCCATGCTAGTTCCTACCCATACTACTAGTAATACTAACTAGTTCATACTAATACTAACAAATCCCCTAAACCGCCAAGTCTGTTAATATGAGTATAGCTGGGGAGGACTTCCGATAAAGGAAGGGTTTTTGGAAGCTGCCGCGCTATATAACTTACCGAACCGGCTCGTGTTTAGTTCTCAATTTCATCATGGTGCTTATTTTTACACACCGAAGGTAGTGCCTCTGAGATTCTGACAGCTACATCTAGGCGGCCCTACTACTGTGGCGGGTTGTTGCTTGCGAGCAACCGGCCGGTGACAGCGCCTCGATTCTGCTGACCACCCCATTTTTCCTTGCTTTCTCATACAAATCAACCAACTTCAACTGGCGACCACCACACAACAACCCCTTTGTACTTGAATTAAATTGTATTTTTTCGTGTCGCACATCATACTGTCTTATATTCTACACGTTTTATTTGCTCTGCGTACAAGCTGCACTGTTACTTATGGCGCTCCGATTGACACGAGCCGAACAGCGCTAAGTGTAACGTTGATAAGGCTACTCTCCAACGTTATATCCCCCTGATTCGGGATAGTACCCGTACGATTCTAAGCAAGTCATCGTCCAATTGGATACAATGCATGCGGAAAAGCTGGGTGAGCCCCAGCTTCCACGGGTGAGACCCGGTCTTTCTAATGTGGAAGATAGTCAATACCATCAGAGGAATCGCGCATGTTAGCTCTAAATATGAGGCCATTTTAAGCTCACCAAGCCGCAAGATACTCAAGCAGGCTGAAGTCGTCGCCAATCAAAGCTTTCTGATCAGTCACGAACTAGATAAACACGAGGCCGGGAAACTGAAAGCTCTGAGGTTGTGACAAAGGGAGGCTTGATCAATGTCGAGGAGCTTCGCTGGGAGGAGGCAGAACGAAATGCGAAGGATGAGGCGGGGTTTTTAAAGTGGCAAATGGCTGAGGTCCAGAAGCACGCAAAAGCTGAGGAACGAGAGCGGCAGAAGGCTTTCCTAAGGGAAATCGCAGCTTATAAGGAGAAGGGTCGAAGAAAGCATAAGTGATAGTGCTTGAAGGTCTTGATCCTTATAAGCTGCGATCGATTTTAGGCGGAGAAAGGAGAGGAACTATTGCAGACGGGGCTGATTTTGCCCCTTTCGATAGCGATGACTCCGAGGACCACGATGATATTGATACTATTGTAGATAACATTCTTTCACAAAGCTCTGTTCGCCTTACTCTGAGCCGCGCCTACGATGAGCAAGCTGGGCTCCTCGCTAGCACTGGGGATTATGACGATGGCTCTAGTAGTAGTAGTGACGATAGTATGATATTAGAACCGCCTGATATTCAATAGCATTAAATTTCTTTGAAAATTCGACTGTTCAAATATACTACGTAATTATTGAGTGGGATTTTGGATGTAGCATACTTCGTACATGGACAGAAAATGTAATTTGCAGTACATTAAATAATGCATTAGAATCTGATCTATAAAATTACAAAAACCAATTCAAGTACAAAGGGGTTGTTGATGTGGTGGTGGCCAGTTGAAGTTGGTTGATTTGTATGGGAAAACAAGGAAAAATGGGGTGATCAGAATCAAGGCGCTGTCACCCACTACCCGCAAGGGTGGGTTGCTTGCAAGCAACAACCTTGCCACAGCAGCAGGGTCCGCCCACACGCAGCCCCCGCAAACACCCCCGCTAATAGCGCTGAAATTTTTCTTTCGCAGCAAGAAGAAAAGCTTGCTAACAACTATAATTGCGTCTGACACTGCCGTAGCCGATAGTTGATGAGGCCAACCTCCAATACAAAAGAGGGAAGAGAAGAGCTATGACAGGGCTTAAAGTAGCGTTTACGCCAACACCGTCGCAAGGAGCAAGAAGCTGCCACACTGACACTCAACTAATTAAGAATAGGGAGAGATGGCACAGCACCAACTAATTAGCAGACTTGGATACCAGCAATGATGACGAGCAACAAGATGTCTCAGAACCAGGTGGACAGGATCTGCCACTCACTATATTATTAGGCAGTGATGATGTCAATCAAGCCTCGCCGCTCTCGCCGCGTCAAGAAACCATCGAAAGCCATAAAGTCACAGTAGCAGAAGCTGACCGCTCATGGTCTAATCCCTACACTAGGTGCCAAAGCCAGAGCCAGGGATTTAAACACCAAAAAAGGGGGAATGCAAAGGTCGCGCAAGTAGTTGATGAATTCGGGCTGGAGTGACATCTGTGTATTATTAGCATTTCTGTATGTATGAATAGATGAACATTCAAATAATTAGCTCCATGTAATGTACATACATATGATGGTATGGAATGTGTCATGAGACTACTAGCCCCAAGCATCATTGACATCGAATTCGGTCTGGCTTGCATAATGGCCTTCATCTATTCTATCAACGGTTCAGTCAGCCTATCATATTGCCGCTGTTGATCTTTTACATTCTATAGAATTGTCGGCGTCCAGCCGTGTGTCTCGTATGCACAGCTGCAAGGGCTCAGGCCGATTTCAGTTTTCATAACGCCCATGTAGGATGACCAATTGATCTTGCCCCCCAGTCCAATCCTGCTAGTATAGTGCCAGGAACTAGAATCCTCAAATCATATATCACTAGTGTTTCTAGCGGTCATATTTGGATTATATGTTAGGCTCATAACCTGACACAGAAAGATATAGTACTAGCTATAGTTAAGGAAACAAAGAGAGAATCTACAACTACAGCAGTGCAAAAGCGGGGATTTGGATATACCTCAGTGCGCGCCCAGCTTAAGGAACTTGATGATAACGAACCTATGATACTCGTTTATAGCTTGTATTTAAAGAATCAAGGGTTTATGTGAACAACCGATTCGCTGAAATGCTAGATAGGTTGTGCGGGATCACGATGCAGATGCGCGCAGATATGCCGTTGCAGTTCATTAATATCAGGCCGTGAATTGCAGCATCAACAGCGGTAGCTCCATCGTCACGGCGGCGCCGCCTACAGCTGTTCACCAAATATTCTGGCCCTTGCCCCCAACTTACCTCCTTACGGTTAATATAGTCAATATGGCAGTATTAACAAAGAAAAGCTGATCGAATGTCGGCTTGCGTTTCGCGGCGACATTAAACGCTGTCCAATTCGATTCTGATATAGGGTAGTAAACCTTGGTTATACAGTTAGTATGTGTGTTATAGTAGGAAATTACCTATAGTAGTAATAGATAGAGGGCACACCTGATCAAGATAGAAAGCGTTTCGCACTTCTCACCGGTACATAACACCTACTATCTGTAGTAATCCCCAACTGTGTGGGTATCATAGGTTGAGAGTTTACGGGGTTATGCGGCGCTTGTCTTCGATACTAAATGATAGAATATTATTCCATAATGATCCTTATCCATACTACGGCTCGATCATCACAAATAAAACTGGATTTCCTTGTCAATTAGCTGTATCGGTATAAGTACCTAAGGCTAGATATGTTTTTCAAGTTCTAATACAGTACATATTGCTTCGTCATTGGGGTGCTAGAAGCTCAGCCCAGGCCTATATATAGCTAACTACATAAAGCTAGGTATATATGCCGATGATCAATAGATTTGGCACCGCTGAAGAACGGAAGCCTGAATCCATGTCGCTTGTCAGCTGTGCGTTTTCCAAAGTAAGCAATATCCTGGTGAACGTTACTGTTAATTTTTGAACGCTCCCAAGAGCCGGGGCAGGCCTCATGCCGGATAGAAATCATTCCTTAGTAGTCAAATTCGAGATCTAATGTTACCAAAAATCCATTATAGAAGCCTATCTCACATACGCTGCCATGCTAGAATACCACTACTCCAAGGAAGTCGATCCCGCTACATTGGCTGCATCATCATCCTTCTCGAGATTTTCGGTCCGAGTACATTTAGATGATTCAAAAGCACAAAGAGCAAGTAAAGAGCTTGTACGAGAATGGAGGCGTGCACGCAATTGCACATTCAGCTCTAGAGCTGCCCAGCTTTTTGAAGTTGGGCATTACGTATCTCTCGTTCTGCCAGAGTGTTTACCTAAGCGTTTACCATTTATCACTAAGATAATTGACTATGAATTTCTTGAGGATGGTATTCGTTCCATCTTAAAAGCAGTTTGGGAAATTCATTGACCATTGTTAATAGATCTTATTGAATCTGGCTTCTCGGAGGACCAAGTAAGTGGCTCTATGCATATTCTACTAGTCTCTATAGTTAAGAATCGACCTCAATACAGAGGCAAGGCACCTATGCAGAAATGGCAGATATCCCCGAGTTCAACGCTCTCAAGACCGACTTGAGGTCCACCAAAGCCTACAAGAAGTTCCAGACTCGTCTAGTTGTAGAGTGTATAGAAACCCTTGGGCACCTCCCGTTTGCATTGATTGAGATCTTCATGGATGCTATGGCTGCCAATGCAAATAATCCGACAGACTGTGAATCATTAGAGGAGTACATGGCTATTCGTCTGCCTAGTAGCGGATACAGGTAAGTGTGAGATCTACGCAGCTTTCTGACTTCTTTCTCGTTGATAATATTCTAGGATGATCAGTACACTCATTTGCTGCGCGATGAATATTAGACTTAGCGCGGAAGACGAAGCCCACGCACACAACATTGTAAAGCCCCTCGAGGTTGCTGTCACACTGTCAAATGACTATTACAGTTATGCAAAGGAGCAATCTTTGCATGACCAACAACGGCGGCCCGGAACCGCCTTCAACGGTGTCGCTGTTCTTATGGCTCAACACTCGATTCCTGAGGAGGAAGCACTTGCACAGCTCAAATTGAAGATCCTGGAAGCGGAAGAGGAGCACTCTCTAGAATTGGAGAGACATGAACAAGAAAGACCTTTATCGAACGAACTACGAAATTTCGTCGCGGCGTTTCAAATGTTTACTGCAGGGCACAGTTTTTGGTATGCATCCGGATCACAACACAGGCAAATAGTACAAGACAGTTACTATTACGGAACAATTGCCATAGTCACTAATTTTTGGGGTTGGGTCAAGGCACAATTTGGGTTTGCTTAATCCCGCCAGTCTTGAATGTTCTTATATCTTTTCTTAGCTAGCATTATTTTTGATTTTCTTTTTTCTGAACCTGATGATTTGCAGAAGCATCGCTCGGATGTACCCGCAGCTAGCCGAGGGATCACTACATGCACTTAATACTACCATAATACACTTGGATCATTGGATCATTAGGTAGACCCTATCTTTCATATTGATTGAGAAGCTGACCACAGACGGTACCTAGGTAGTATATCCATGCTACCCTGTGCAACCAGCCGCCTCCAACCAAGGCCTTGAGCTTTGAGTAGTTATTAAGTAATCCACCTTTGGGAAGGTGTTCGTCGTTATCATCGCTAAGCCCTTTGAAATACGTACTTAAAGTGGGCTATAGTACATTATTGATTATGGAAATGAATTAGTAATAGGTACCGTGTATGCCTAGAACTTTAAGTTACTGATAAATAAGCATACGCTTGTTGAATGCCCTGCTCTATACCGATATTTTACCAAGTGCAGTCATCTTTATAGTGGCAAAATAAGAGAGATAGACAAGCTCTAGGATATAAAAAAAAACAATAATTCTAGAATTCCTAGTTAGAATGTTAGGCAACACAATCAAGAAGTCTAAGACTCATACTGCTTCTTAGTGCCTTATAATTCCTAGAATCTTCCTCTGCTTGGACTAATATCAAGGTTCATTAACGAGTTGATTACCAGTGTGAGTCCGGTTTGAACCTGGACACTATAAGTTGCATACAAGTGAAGCTATAGCAATTTACTTTGTGCCATCAAATCCTCCCAAAACACCTCTTCAAGTTGAACCTCCCTACCATTCATAATGACCCACAAAAGGACGATTCTCAATCGATGCCTCTCTCCTACTGTCCTCTTTTCAGAAGCAGGAAAACTATTAGTATTGGATGGAGAAAGTGAAGTCGATTCTGAATTTTCAACGTGTCTAGGATGTTGTTTCGGAAGCTACGAAGAGCCTCCTGTTCCTGGAATTTGAGAAGAGGGAGTTTATAAGGATCATGTTGATTCTCGTTTACCATATCTTCTATGATGCTAAGTCGACCGTAGCAAATCTCGCTATCCAAGAGGATTGCAAAAGGAAACTACAAGAAGGCTAAAAAGATAGTGAGAAGGAGAATAAAGGTTGCTATCCTCATTGCAATATGAAGGATCACAAACCCGAGAATTGCTGGTCGCTAAAAACGTCCTGAAATTAAAGAGGCGTGTAACACCACAGACGTCATTGTTCTATTAATTAAGCGGCATCGACAACGAGAATGAGCTATGAAGCGATGTTAGCTTGAGTTGGAGGTTACGAAGCACAGATTCAGCTCTGTTATAGAATGGCTATCGGACTATCGGACTTATTATGAAATTTCCTTTTATGTAACTATGCAGTATATTATGACAGGTATATAGTGCTTTGCAAAATGGTTGTCCCACCGGACAAACTGGCTACCGGTTGCCCAACAAAACAGGCAACACAACCAATTCCTGAACTTGACCCCTGTTTCTACCGTATAAATATACTCTTCATCTCATAGTGCTATACCTGGAAGGCTCCCAGATGACGTTCTCCACCGTATTCAAGTCCGCTTAGGCTGCGGCGAGCGTCCAAGTACGATAGC
>JAHQZX020000120.1:0-16474 GCA_019804575.2 Pseudotulostoma volvatum | reverse complement strand
GACATCCTTGATTCTCTAGATACCGCCATATCTGAGAGTGATGATGTAGATAGTGACTCAGATAAAGAATGCTGATAACGACCTTTATGAGCTGACACGTGATCCAGTCATGTGATCGAGGACGGGCCTTTGTACTTAACACCGTGGATAGCGTTTCCTCTTTTGGAAAAGAGAAAAAGAATAGAACCATTTGCAAAGCCCCCCCGGTACTGGGTTATACCGACATAATATCAACCTGTATATGCCATCAAGTATGTACAACTTACTAACAGATCTGACTACTTTTATGCAATGGTCACAGGGTGCCTTCATTGTGATCAGGCCCAAAACAATAATAAGATTTAGATCACCTGCTAATTTAGTTGATATGCTCCACATATTGCACAGACATCCAATTTCAATCTGTTGGCCAGTCACTTACTGCTCAGCACCACTATACAGTATATGTACTACTATTGTCTAGCGCTTCAGGACAATATGTTTCAGGGGATTATAACAGGTGCTAGCAGAGCAATCATAAAAGGTATTTGGTTCTAATAGCATCTGTGCCATGCTAGTTCCTACCATACTACTAACAATGTTAGTATGCGGGGCACACTAACTAGTTCATACTAATACTAACAAATCCCCTAAATCGCCAAGTCTGAAAAGTGAAGGCTCCAGTAGCACACTGTCACATGACCCACAAGTGGATCCATGCCCACCCCAGCCACACACTAAACCGTCCGAGGCAATCGCTTTAGTTTCGGGTGGCTGAGGTGCTTTTCCTTTCCTTGCCTTTGGATTCTTGTTAGTATAAGATCGCCCCCCCTTAGCTTAGAATGCTCCCTGCAAACATGGCCATTTCGTAAAAGCGTTCCATGTGATCTCCGAACCACTCAAAACGTGGACAAATTATATAGGGCTACTTTTATGAGTTTACATAGCAACTCAACAATACAATGTTAAAAGAATGGAGCCGCCGGCTTCGCAAACCAAACCCTCTAATAAGAGACAACGGAAATTGAAAGGAATGATAATGTACAGTACACATCGAACATCGGTAGACGGGAGAGAATGAGAACGTTTCTAACATATGACATGACATTAAGCACTCGATGGGCTTAGCATGCCCACACGCCTATCATGCCATCCTTGCGGCCTTCGGTTAGATAGCCGTCTCTAATACGCACATGCTCAATCGTGGCTGGAGACGTCCCGTCGAGCTCAGAAGAGACGCCTGCGCCGCAGTCCCAATGACGCCCATCGGTCTTGTCATACACTTTGATGACGTTCTCACCCGTTGCGCACACGATCCGTCGGGCATCGAACATCATGCTAGTGATCGGATTATCATATGCAAAGGCATCGTAAATGGACCCGGTTCGTAGATCCCATATCTAGGGCGACAATTAGAAACGACGGAAGCAGTTCAACGGGGTTGAATCTCACCCGGACACTCCGATCAAGACTACCGGTGACTAGATGGACATCGTCGAACTGCAGACATGTAATCGGACCTGTGTGCCCAACCAAACTGCGATGGACCTGACCGCTTCGAAGATCCCAAAGACGGATTATCCCATCAGCAGTGCCACACGCTAGCGCTGCTTCAAAACATTGGAGAGCACCAACGAAATCAGCTGATACATCTGGTAAGCGCCCTGTAGGGCGCCACTGCGCGTTAGTCCTCGCAATGTTGGAGGCTGACGCCTGCGCAGCTGCCCAAAGGACATCGAGGGTTTGCACACAACGGCCTTTCACCAGGTCCCATTGTCGTAACGTCTTGTCGGCCGACCCAGAGATGAGCATATTACCCTGCAAGTGAAGCGCGGTAACTTCATCAACGTGAGCTTCGAGAGAGAACAAATGGCAGTCAGCCATGCTTGATGGATGGGTTGGGGGGGCGTCTTTGGGGTTCGCATAACTAAGACCATCTTCATCTTCCACCTCTTTGTTTACCAGATTGTCCGGAGCTGCATACTGGGCACGGCTCAGATCCCAAAGTCGAATGGAGGCATCCATAGAGCCGGTGGCTACAAGATTATCTTCGACTTGTAGACATCTTACAGGTGCATGATGACCTTCCAAGAAGCCTAAACACCGTCCTATATTAAGGTCCCAAACACGCACGGTATCGTCCAGTGCTGCGCTGACCATGGTTCCGAACGGGACATCAAAATCGAGGGTAGTTACGATGTCGTGGTGGGCTTGTGTTTCTTTGATCATTGTTCCCGGCTCGAAATGCTCGTGTAAGATTGGCATAGACCGTTTCTCTAAGTCCTAGTTAGAGCTAAACTCTCATATCCATACCATTGGGATCGCACTTATAGACCGATACTTCCTATTCCTCGGGGATGGCAATTTCTGGTAAATTGATTCAGACATAAACGAGGGCTCCACAGCTAGGCTGCCAGAAGAGATGGAATCATCACGAGGATCTCTAGACTTAGGCGTTGCCGGACTCTCGATGGCCTCATCCTGTTCCTCCATATCCCCCAACTTATTGTCAATCTCAACCACTGTCTAACATCAGGTTTCAGACACATCGGACTGAATAGATTTTACTCCACTCACGTGTGTGATCTAGTTCCGCTTCATCCATTTCTAATTCGGCAAGGCGGTCCAGGACAATCTTGCGCATGATGTTCAAGTTTGCCATCTTGTTATCGATCTCGCGAATTTCCACACTGCACATGTTCTTTCGAACGCCCATCATTTCCAACCGATAACTCAGTATCTCACGCTCCTTCTTTAATCCCTCTACCGTTTGCGGTGGGGTGGCAGCTTGATCCGTCTCATTAAGTAACTTCTGCGTTCTGGCGCTTCGCCTGCGATGAACTTTTCGATGCTCATTGTCAAATTCTGGTAGAGATGCTTGAAATCCCTGAAATAACGAGTAGGTACTCGTATCTTCGGGAATTTTGGCGAGGAGATCATCGGAGAGGGAGGAAAGCGCACGGGACTGGATTTCGGACGTTGAAAGTTTTGAACGGACGAGGTCGGTGGGTGAGATCTGGGCTAGAGCCAAGATTCTCCGCTGAACATTGGGGCGGCGTAGTTCTCGTTGAATGTCGTTCATCGCGTTTTGATAATGGCCGCCAATACCAGGATCGGATAGAGGCCCGATCAGATGCCCAGCGGTCATAGTCACTTTACGTCCAAAGGCCTCAATATGACGCGTCTGATTATGGGTTAGGATGCCTCTCTGGTAAGAAAGTGGTTGTTTACCGTGATGCCGGTGCCCAAGACTGAACCATCGCTTGCCGGGGAGGTTGTTGATCGGCCGGAGGGAGACTCATTATGGCCGTGAACCTCCATGAGAGAGGCAAACGACTGCGGGAAGCCGTAGGAACCCAACAGCCTCTAAGGCTTGTAAAGCGGGGGGGATCTTCTATAACAGGTATTAATTGCGTTGTTCAGGCTTATCCAAAGTACCAGTGACACTGTCAATTTGCTTTAGCTTACCTAATTAACAGCTTGACTTTGGTGGTGCCGTGACCCACCAAGGTTTCGTGGTCAGAAAAAAACTTGGCGTGGTTATAGTGCCAGCAGAGTCAAGACAGCACCAGTGCCAATTTGCGCCACAATGTTACCAAATGATCAAATTGTGGTTTTATGCGGTCGGAGGCTATCACCGATTAGGTCAGTGGCTCATTAATATGGCTGTGGCGGTGCTTACGCCTTTCCCTTAGTGGCTCGAGCCTTTTTCACAACTTTCGGTCAAGCTGTTAGTAATAATGTCAAGGGTGTGGGAAATATTAGATATTGTTATTATAGTGAGCTAGCTGTATATACGAAATGCTCCTTGTGCGGTGACTAAACATCTTACCACTCTGACAGGAAAAGCAGATCTTTCGATGAATGATTGGTGTCTTTGGCCTCGAGCCTCAATTCTTTAATGTACCGTATTTCCTTCTCTTGCATTAATGCGCCTTCGATGGGTTCTCGCAACGTGAGGAACTCAAGGAAGAGCTAAAGGCTAGGCGAGAACCCATCGAAGGTGCATTAATGCAAGAGAAGGAAATGCGGTACATTAAAGAATTGAGGCTCGAGGCCAAAGACATTCATTATAACGGACCTCTGTTTTCCGTTTCTGTGACGGCCGTTTTGAGTTAACGGAGGAGCGTTCGGTTGCTCTCGTTCCGTTTCAGGAGCTCATCACCCCCGTTTTGGCTAAAGCCTTACCGCCCACCTAACTCAGTAATTTATGGGGCTCCGCCAGCGAAACGGACTCCACTTTCGAAAAGGAACCCTCGACCCTTTGTAAAATACAACTGTCACGGGCTCGTAATGCAAGAAGATATTCCCACCAACCCATCTTGACATATACATATATTTATGAAAGTAATAGAGCACGATAGACAGGAATTTACCAGGGAGCTCGCTGCTTCTATATCATTAGCTGTAGGCTACCATGCAAAAGCATGGTTTGGCGAAGATTTCTTCACAGATCATCTCCGAGAACAATTATTGACACGAGAGCTGCTCTCCGGCCCATGAGCGGTGCTTCTTTCAGACAACACGGATGAAGCATGAGACATTTGGTAGTCTCACCAATTGGTTGCAAAAGCATACTCAATTATCTGGCTTTAAGTATATTGAGCTAGAGGAGAAGGTGATCATCTTCTTGTACGTTATTGGCCAAGGTGTCTCTATTAGAAATGCGGGATCTCTCTTTTGCCGTAGCAATGACGCAGTTAGCCGGTATATTTGGACCGCAATCCTCTTCATTCTGGTGAAAAGCACCGATTGTTAACATCATACCACTACAGTATCTTCCATGAAGTGAAGTTTTAAATGCGACTGTTACGCTTGCAAAGAAAACAATTTGTCCTCCACATGGAGACGAGGTACCACTGCAGGTTCAGAACAATCCCGAATTCTTCCCATACTTCAAGGACTGCATTGGTGCACTTGATGGATCGCATATACCTGTCTTCGTTCCCGCCTATGATCAAGCGCCGTGGAGGAATCGCAAAGGTTTCCTTTCACAAAACGTTCTTGGAGCCTGTAGTTTCAATCTCGAATTCGGTCATGTGTTGGGTGGGTGGGAAGGCTCTGCACATCATGGAAGTGACTTAGAAGATGCATTGGATAAAGGCTTTGAAGTTCTAGATGGGAAGAACTATCTAGGCGATGCCGGGTATTCAAACACCAAAAGGACACTTGTGCCGTATAGAGGTGTGAGATACTATTTGAAGGAGCATGCAAGACATGGTCTTAGATCGGCCAATAAACAAGAACTATATAACCTCCGTCATGCTACTTTGAGGAACGCGGCCGAGAGAACCTTTGGCATATGGAAATGGAGATTCAAGATCTTGAGAGTAGCGCCTGAGTACAATATAAAGACCCAGGTTGGGTTGGTATATGCTACAGCCGGACTTCACAACTTCATCGGAAAGGCAGGCAATGATGATAATGAGTTTGTTCAGGGTGAAAGCTAAGACGGTATTTCAGACAACCCTGGCGATGCGCAAATTATGGCACAAGCCAAGGGTCCTGAAATGGCGATAAAACCGGAGGAAATAGCAGAGGCAATGCGGTTAGATTACTGTAGATACATTGCCGAATAAAATACACTCTTTCTATATATTAATGTAATCTTTCTAGCCACCTCTTTCGCGTTTCTGGTGGCATTCTACAGAATGTAGTCGCCGTAGCCTCATCTCGCAAAGCTGCCACAGCATCCAGCTTCAAGTCTATATCTTCCGTAAATTCTTTCCATACAAGGTCCATCACTTTCTACTTCGAGACCGCCGGGGTTACAGCATCAGCAACGCGCCTAAGACTCTCCGCTAATTGCTCTGCGCCTGACTTCTTCTTTTTCACCGGCATAGAAAGTTCTGGAGCGGTACGTTTCCTCCTTATCAATGTCGATTCGGATAATGACGGTGAAGTGGGGCTGGGTGAGCTTAGAAGTCCCAGCTCTGTAGAAAAGGCCGCGCTCTCTAGAAGAGAGGGATCAATACCGGTAGCCCCAGAGAACTCTTCACCCTCAGGATTTGGACTATGAAAGCTGTGCAAATCATCGGCATGCCTGCCACTGGCAACGTCGAGAAATATCTCATCGAAGAGATCTTCATGCTCGAGCGTTGCACCACGAAACTGCTTGGCTTTAGTGTGTTTCTATCCAGGAAATAAGAAACTGCTCCAGTCGGAAAGCATGATTTTAATTATGAAGATAGATAGAGCTACTCGCCTCTAGATAGGCATCCCAGACGTTGTCTACTGCAGTCACACACCTCGCCATATTTGGAACTTCTTTTTCGCATTATCATATTTATTGGCGACTTGCTGTTTCGAAAGTGTCACCTAGTGGACATCCTGGAGCGCGTTGATGGCACGACGGTTTCAGAGACGAACCCGCACGTAATCCATCCCGGATGCCGTGCATAGAGGATTCGAAGAAGGTTAATTCATGAGGCCTCTGCCACTGGAAGCGTCCCATCCTCAAAAGAGTAAAAGTTGTATAATAATGGCAAATATGTGATTTTGGATTAGGGTTGTAGGGGTAATAAAAAGCGAAAGGAACGGCGGGAATACAAATGAATCCTAACGAAACGGAGCGCAGCCGAACAGTAAAATTCCATAACAGGTGGTAGAAAAAGTTGAAACGGCGTCGATTAGTAATCCATAACGCAGTTCATAACGGAAAATGGAAACGGAGGTGTCGAACAGGCCCTTTTTTTATATAGTAAAAATAAAGCTGCTTTGTTTGAGCTTCTAGACACAAGAACTCTATGGGGCGTCCGAACTTCTGTTTGTCGAGCCGTTTCGTTAACCCGTCTGCCATCATATTGGATGTAGTTTCCCATAGATCCCCTTTCGCACTCTTGCCGGAGCGAGTGGTTGTGTATATCGACATGTCACAACTTTGTCACTAGCTTTACTGAGTCATTGCAGAGTCACAGTGTTTGGCGATTGTCGCAGCAGATCCATAGGGGCTCGTTTAGCTAGCTCCAGGGCTAGCTCCTTGAAGAGTCGACTCACAAAGGCTACTTTGGCAGTTTGTGATAAAGCTAACAGTTCAGCTCCCGTACTTAACGTTGTAACCGTATCCTGTTTGTTTGCTCGCCAGCCAATTACTCCACCAAAAAGGATCATTGCGTAACCTTGGGAGCTTTTTCCGTCGACTGTATTATCGACAAAGGAGGAGTCGCCGGTTGCAGGGGCAAAGACACCCACTGATGCTAGATTTCACGTTCGATTTGGATAGGCTTCCGGTCGGCTTTGGCGCCGAGTTGTCTAAAAGGGAGGATAACAGCATTGACCGGGAACTATTAACAGTGACGTTGGGGAACTCGCAAAATAGATTTGCCAGATTGACGGATTCTGATTCTGGCGCAAGAGAACTCTATGGCATAGCTTGAGATTTACCTATTTCTGTAGCCAGGCTGCCGGTCACGCCCGACCTTCAGTTACAAAGGGAGTGCAAGATACACCTCAGATGGAGCGCTTCAAATGCCAGTGCAAACTAGTGCTAGAGCCATCGCTTGACCGACGCATATTACTGATTCTCATAGAGCGTCGGTATCATGAACCATACTCGGACCGCCACCTCTCCTTTGATGTCATGGAATTTATCCATGAGGGAACCACGGCTTCTTCGCCGCCCGAAATATATCGTGAATTGCAAACGTCGAAGCCAGTAG
Organism: Pseudotulostoma volvatum; assembly: GCA_019804575.2. Lineage (NCBI taxonomy): Eukaryota > Fungi > Ascomycota > Eurotiomycetes > Eurotiales > Elaphomycetaceae > Pseudotulostoma > Pseudotulostoma volvatum. The sequence goes on along the minus strand of JAHQZX020000120.1, from coordinate 8,837 downwards.
GATGGGAAAATGCGAACCAAGCAAGTACACTGCCAGTGACAGCTTGCAAATTCGAACAAATGGCGCCGCCACCCCGACCCTTTCTGTTCTGCAAAGAACCTGCTCTCAGAACACCCGGATACGATTTCATTTACATACTACGTCAATAACGTTCGAGGATTTAGCATTCTTTATACCCAGTTCGATTGATGCGCTTGTGAAGAATGCTAGAGAATTGACTATGGATGCAGCGTTCGGCACTAATAATAGTGTTGACCTATCTGCAGTGTTGGCAGAGCTTGAGGGCGTGGGGCACCACTAACATATTGTTTTGTGGAAAACAATAAAAAAGAGGATCGGAATGCTGAGCCGGGAGCGATCGGTGGAGAATCTCTACACCTTAGCATTGAATCCGACATTCCGTTAAAATAGAGACTTATTTTATCAGGCATCTAGACAATCTTCTCATAATAGAATAGAAATTGCCCAATCAATCATGAATAGCAAAAACTAACTTATGAAATGAAGCATTGCCTTGGGAGATGATCTTTCGCTAATGCAACTTCTCTTTATTGTGCTCATAACTCCATAACATAAACCGATAACATGAAAGATGACATGAAACTTACAACGTATCATAAGACAAAGATACTGCCGTTTGCGTTCACCATCTGGTGTGTAGACTCTTTTGTTTACACTCCTTGATGTTCATACATATTTTTGACTAGAATACCGGAATTGTAAAATTATGCTACGCCACAGGAGAGAACATGTTTCATCAATTTTAACATGTTCTTCGGTATAGACAAGGCGATGTCAGAAATTTTTACCGTGCGTCAGACATGGCCAAACGCTACCACCCAACTCTGCTATTGGCATGTTCAGGACCAAGCTTATACAGAATCTCGCGAAACCAACAGGCAGAATGAGTATAGGCCTTCGGATGCCAAATTGGCGTCCTGATGGAGAGAAAGAGTGAAAGAATGAGAAAGCCAACTGAGAAAGAAGTTCTTGTTATAGGAAGTTCCTACAATCTGGCTCATCCGTTACAATGGGAAGGACAGGGGCCGCAGGATACTATTGTGTAATGTAGTTGGACAAGGAAGGGGGTAAGCTTGCGAAGACGAGGATCGGCGTACTTGGACTAGAACAAAAATAAATCCCAGAACACGAACAGAGGTTGTTTTCTCGTTAGCAGCCTGCAGATACACTAAAAACGGGCTAAAAGTTCTCAGATCGCGGAAGCTTTTCAGTTGTAGCGAGGTTTACCCGGTCCCGGTCCAAGGTAAAAACTATATATGTACTCAATTCTACAGCCAGAGGATTATTATGCATGATAACGTCGACCTTTTGACCCGAGAAAGCCTGAGGGGCTTTTCAGCACTATAGAAGCCGCTGATAAGTTTTGTTATTGGTTTCCGCGTTACGTAGGTTGTTTTGCTTTACATTTCAAAATCTTTAACATCCCTATTTTGTTGTTTCACAAACGCTATGACGAGGTCGTAGATTACTACCTTAGACTGCGTTGATTTTAGTTACACATATAAGCGCCAGTGGGACGCAGGTGCAGTTAGATAGGCGGCTAAAAATAAAAAATACCGCTAAATTGTAAGAACAGTGCACCTTTCCATATGATAGTCTTCACCCTTTAAGATATATTTTACCTTTGCAAGGGAGTGATAGTTGACTGAAGTTTGGACCCTACAAATTAGAGATGTTTTTATGCCATGCCATACTAAAAATTCGAACCCCCCTAATTTACGTTCCAAGTTACAAATTCTCTTGATGAATTATTGACCGAAGTTGTGCTCTGGCCCCTTGGGGATGACAAACACCCTCGGGATCAATGGAATATTTTCTATTTGCCTTTTATGAGATTATAGAGTAGAGCTAAGATCGCTATAAGTTAGTCGATAGAGATATCCACACGTTTTGCAGAGTAATTTGATCGAAGTCCTCGTGAAGATCCGGGAAACCGGAAACGGCGCTACCTATCTATGGTAGTAACTAGTGAGGCAGTTATGTAAGCATGCGCCGATTCAGCGAAGTCGCACATAGATCGGCGAACTTGGCTGATCGCATCGGCGCCCGTCCAAACTTCAACACACTGATCACAGACAACATCATAGGGTTGGATTCTCAAAGACAGGGGGGACTAGATCGCAGCCGTCCGGGACACGCACAATACTAATGATTTTATTATTCGTTTCGAGGGCATACCGATATTCTAATGGTGTTTCTAGGACACGTTCCAGATGGTCGCAGATCATAAATATACCCTTACAATACATTTCCAGCATGCGCTCTGACATAGCGTCAGGATACAGACATTATTAGATAATATTGAGATGAAAATCAAGACTAAAGCTGCAGCACCTAATCTTCCGACGTAGTATCATGTCATACATGCATATGGAATATTGATTAATAATTGTTACTGGAGGTATTGTGGTATTCTATGATATAACGTTTCATTTCAGCACGTGCCCCATGGAAATACAAACCGAAGAAATCGAATTCCTCCGTGGATTAAAACTTTTAGATGGGATTATTAACCATCATATGATAGCATGCAGTTCACATTATTAAATTCCTTGACAAACTGCTGGCTGACCGTCATGTTACATACATTCCATTCCACCCTGGGTGAAGGTAACAATGGTAACGTACCATATAACTTACGGCTTTGCCGAATTTCCGTTAAGTCTGGACGCAGCAAATCCCAACGTATAATACCTAGGATCGTATTCTCACAAACGAGGGCCTGAATCGAGTTAGTCGGCCTGCGATCCATCGCTAGAACGCAGACTTACATGGGCGCCACAGTTACCTCATAGACTAGTGTGGCAATCCCTTCGCTACTACTGATGACCCTGTAGAGTTCCTATGCACAACTGATTATTATCAGCTGATCACTCCTTGAAGTCATAGTCGGCCAGTCCAGCGTCTTTGGCGGTTATCTAGCATCATTATGTCCCGGATCCTCATAACCAGATTTATCAATGGCAGACCTGAAGCATTTTAGGTCTCGCTCTCGGGGCTACTTACTTTATCTAAAGTACCTCAATTCAGAGACCGAGCTCGAGAGCAGGAAGACATTAGTGTTAGTGTTCAAGCAACGATCGTGCGGTAGTGGGCCCTGCCCAGATGTAATGCCTCAAGTTTGATGTCGGTAAGCGGCTATGCGGCCTGCACATGTAGTCCGTAGCCCGTTCTTGGTATGATCTGTACGATAATGTTCTCTTCCAGTAGGAATCCAGAGAAATAAAAAGTCAAGTTAAAACAAACCGTCATTGGTGGCGGTGTCGGAGTACAATACCGCTAGTAATAAAATTCGCCAGGGACAGCCCAGTCAATGGGAGTTATATCTGGCCCAGGGCCATTTACTCAACGACAAGAATATTCTGATCGTTTCTTTTCTTATTATTCCGAACAGGCACGGGGCATATGGTCGTCATTCATGACTCATGCTATGGCGTCAGGGGTTGACGCCAGAGAGGGAGCTTCCTACAACTCGGGCCCTTTTCCAATCTGGCCCCTGGATCAGTGCTTGCACTACATATCATACTATTTTGAAAACAGTTCAAAAGGATTTATACTCTACATACCCGGGTTGTAATATACCATGTATGGACGCGGGGCTAACTGGTTAATTGCTGAGGTGCCTCATTAAGACAGCCACTTGTGATCTATCGTTCCTCCTTTTTAGATTTGTTCCAACGTAAAACAAATCAGGCATTTCCTTGCGTGCTTGCTTTCTGGTGGTGAGATTCGATCGGCAGATTCTTATCTTGTGTCTTACCTGCACCCTTGCCAGAGAGGGGGGAAAGGAACGAAAAAAAAAAAAAGAGAAAAACTCTTTTACCTTTAAGAAGAACTAGTATTTAAAGCCACGGATTGTTCCCCACTACCTTACCCATCCGAAGTTTAGAGACTCTGAGGCGTGACAAAGAAATCATTTCTCTAACTACTGGATAAATCGTTATCAGTATGGATACAACAATCGATCTTTCTGACGCCTCAAAGGCCCTGGATCTGGCCAATATTCGCTTCCAATTGATGTGCGTTATCCTCCAAGCTTAGAAGAGAGTGAGCACGGGACTGAACGTGAACTAATATGTGAACCTATAACTTAGCAGTCGTCTCGAAGATACAATCACATTTCATCTCATAGAGCGCGTGCAATTCCCTCTGAATAGAACCATTTACATCCCTGGCGGTGTCAACATTCCCGGCAGCGACCTAAGTTTGATGGACTACATGCTACGCGAACTGGAACGCATACACTCGCGGGTTCGGCGCTATCAATCGCCGGATGAACATCCCTTCTTCCCTGATATACTTGAAGAGCCTATTCTCCAGCCGCTGAGATATCCCCCCATCTTGCATAAAAATGACATCAACATCAATCCAATAATCAAACAACGCTATATAGATGAAATCTTGCCCGCTGTCTGTCTAGATTTCGGACACGGTGACCGTGGCGAAACCAAGGAGAATTATGGCTCTACAGCCACGTGCGATGTTAATTTCCTTCAGGCATTGTCTCGTCGGATCCACTTCGGAAAGTTGGTTGCGGAATCCAAGTTTCAACAGGATCCTGACAAGTTTGTGAAGCTGATCAGAGATCGAGATCATGATGGGATCGTTGCTGCTATTACAGATGCGAAGGTCGAGCAGAAGGTGCTTGAGAGACTGAGACTGAAAGCTAGAACCTACGGATCCAACCCTGCTGGACCCGACGCAGGTGTTCCGAAGATCAATGTCGAAGCTGTTGTTGCTATGTATAAGGTTGGTGATTCGTCATCCGATACGCTACCATATCTGCTTACATCGCTACAGGACATCGTAATTCCCATGACTAAGACCGTCGAGGTGAAGTATCTCGAGCAGCGTTTGCGTGGAACACGATGGGAATGACCTGAGCCACATACAAACCTCTCTTGCCCAGCTGAATCACCCGTCACCTTTCCGAAAACTGCGGTGGTAGATCTAAGTCATGTTAAGCTCTACGAAAAGGAGATCGAGAGGTTTATTTATATATCTACAGTGTCCATGAGAATATCGAAGGTTCCATCCAACAAGTCATTATACCCTTAGCTAGGAGGCTTCAAATAGTTGGTGACATCATTCACCGCCGGTTCAAATTTTTTAGCTTCAATGAGAATCAGGCTCCCCGCTGACTTGATCCCTAGCTCCTGAAATGCCCGTCTTGAATCTGAATGACCTTCCGCTTGCTGATTCGTGTATTCAAATGCGCCGCTGCACATGGAATGGCGCTCAAATATCTCATCTTCGGGATGGAAGTGGAAGCGCTGTGATACACTGTGGGCATCCTTTTTTTTCTTCAGTGGCCTTGATTCCTCTAGATCTAGTTTTGATTCCACCTCTTCATACGTTCTAGATAGGATTAAATAATGTGAAAAATCATAAGGCTCCTTATCCTCAAGCGCCCAGGAAATCTCCTCGAGAAGCATAGTATACATTGGGGGTACAACTTCGTGTGGTATGTTGATCACTCGTTCGGTAAGAATAATTCCAATCGGGGGAGTGGGCGACCGAGAGAGGAGGGTAGCGAGTTCAGAGAAACAAGGGTTGGAATGAGCTTTCTTTCGTAGGTAGGCGATGAGGTCTTCAATGGGTGGTTTGTCCTAAAGTAGTATTTCAATCAGCTTCAGCGGTCAGGTAGCGAGCTCTGGGTGTGGTTTTCCCAATTTGCGCGCGAACCAAGTTTGGTTGCATAGACAGTACCTTGTGCTCCCGAAGATTCAGAACGGACAAGAATGCATACGGATCAGTCTCGTTGCCGCCAACCTTGACTGTTGACCCTAGCAGTGGCTGCTCCAATATCAGGTCCGCCAGTGCGGAAAGATCGAAAAACAGCGCATCCGCATCGAACAATTGACGGAGGAGGTTCTTAAGGCCCTGAAAGTCCACGCCTGGCTGTGGATCGAACCATTCGAAATCAACATTCAATATCTCAGGTTCCTGAGGATACGGTTGTAATTAGCGCCGACGTTGTACTTAAAAACACTGAACCAAGGCATCAAAAAAATCCGGGGGTAAGCAAACAGAATAAAGCCACTTACCTCGCTCCCACTGTCGTTCTCCCGATTCCCATCCTTCATCTTTACATCCGTATCTTTGAGCTCCTTTCTCTTTCCCATCATGTAATTTGCCCTTTCTTCGCGAAAGCAGTGATTGCATTGATATTCTCATAAGCGTTACACTATGCTATATGCCTCAGCACAGCAGAACGGGATTGGTTGAATGGGCAAATATCCGCTAACCTAAACCCAGTTAGAACATATCCGCTCGTTAGTCAGCAGCTGCCTCATTTATTTAGATCAGCGGGTAATGCGGAGTATGGTTCAGATACATCGCGCTGCAGCCAGAGGCGTTAAGGATCTACACTGATGCTTCTAGAATCAATCAGAAGGTTGGCGCAGCAGCGACGTGTCCCCAGCTCAGCCAGGCTCGGAGTACATGGTAGCCAGCCTTGGCACAGACGCGACGCAGCTGGGACAAGGGGAAGTTCTTGTCCTTATACAATCAATCGGCGCTCAGAACCCTGTGTAACCCGCGGGAGGCGGCTGGGCAGCACCCAGAGTATATCCTTTCACTAGATCCCGTCCAAGGGGTCCCTGGGAACGAGGAAGCAGACAGGCCGGCCAAGGAGGCCACGGGCTAGCGCCAAAATAGCAGCCAGGGCCGCAAGCCCCAGTGTTATCCATCCTAAGGCTGGTATACTCTGCGGTGGATAGGTGGGCGTGGGCGAAAGCAAAGAAGGAATGGAAGGGATGGGTGCAGGCGAAGCACGGACGACACTTACGGCGGCTGCTTCTAAATTAATAGGAGGTTGTTAGGGTTATATGACGGGCTTAACAAGCGCCTGGTAGCGACTGTCTTCCAAATGCTGCCAGGGAAGATCTGCCTTTGACACTACTTCCGTAGTATTCGGACGAGGGAAGATGGCAACTGCTCTATGGTAAAGCATGTGCTGAGGGATTGTGAGAGTTACGAAGAGGCGAGGAGGAAGGCTTGGCAAGGCAGGGCGAATGTGGCGAGGGTTTCCTTGTGAACGTTAGGGCGCAGTGCCACTTTCATGGTGGCACACCCAGCCGAGCTGATTCTGTCAACTCCGGCGGCTAGAGAAGGACTGTACATTTTTCCACCGTCTGACCACTCTCTTGACTTGTGTCCGGACTCTGTAAAGGCATGTGGTTGATGTAGCTCGCATCCGTTTAGGGCTATCCTGTAGCTTTAAAGAGGCCAGCAAGCTTAAGTCCATGCTTCATATCTCACCGGCCAGGGAATGGAGGTTCGCACCAGCTTTAAGTGCTCTGTCTAGCCAGCATTCTGTGTCTTTACAAGTGTATATCTTAGTTAGGCCGCTGGCGTGATTCTTGGTCTGGGGGCTTCGTATCGAAGGGGAAAAATTTTTTTTCTGTTTTAATCTATAGTTACTTAAAATTAATAAATAACATTTAAGGATAATAAACCCCCCATCTGGTAAATATTGAAACCATATCCTTAGTGATTTTCGGAAGTTCCGTATCATTTGAATATATCATAGATAAGAGTGTACCTAGTGTTGTCACTTGTATTCGCGAGTATATAAGTCGAAAACTAAGATAGAATAAAGAAGGATAAGTGCAATTGGCATGAATCATATATTTAGAATAGGGGATGAAGCATATTATTAGAATAATCGATAACTGGCGAGAAATAAAATTTGAATGGATCTACAATTACTATTTTCTACTTTGTTGGGAACGTCTTTTTTCTCGTAGGAGGTACATCCGGGGCAGTGTTGAAGAAAGCACAGATTCATTCACATCCGGAGGCGTTTCGCCAATCTCTCAAAGTATGAGACTGTCAGATCTGGAGGCAGCTAATCTATTTTCCATGCACATTCCGGAGGCAGGGATTCATCTGTCATCTAGTACTTAATCTAGGGAAAGCTTTAAATAGAAATAGAAGGATTGACGTTGATCAAAAATAAGCAGAAACTGTTTCTATGATCTCTTTATGATACGTTCAGGGGATAGTAGCAAATGCGGCTCTATAACACAACATTTGTAGGACCCTAGGAGCGAACGAAGCACCTGGTTGGGAAGGCAAAGATGTTATTTAGACTGCTCAAGGTTGAAATCTGACCACCGTATATTGAGAAGATCATTGCATTGTATGGTGGCAAGTATGGTGGGGGTTGTCTAAATCGTCTCTGGCCGACCAATATGGCAGAGGCATCGTTTGGGCGAATTCTGCTGGAAAGGCTCTATTCACAAAGAAGATGGTTCTTCCCATCATGATCTTTCGTGAGGAGCCATAGGGACGCGTTCACAGGGAAGACGATATGAAGAGTATTATGATCGTGGTGTCCAGTGGCAGTGACTTGAAAAGGCTCGAGAAGTAGCTGATGGGGTAGAGCTGTTTGAATTTCAGATAAGTGGGATGGTCCAATTGCTATAGAAAAGGGTACGTGATCACTTTAACCGATTCGAGAGTTCGAATTATCATTAATAGTACACCTAGGTATCGGGAATATTAATTCCCGTCTTCATCGCAGAGTGATGCGTCTTTTCTTTATTTAATTCGACATATCTCATATTTTCGATAGGTAGCGGGTTGATATAGGCGTTTACACTTTGAACTTGAGTAGACATCGGAGCAGAACGAGATGCCCATGATAAAGGCAGTGAGATGGAGGAAAGAATAGAAGTATATTAGATTGGTGGGAGTGGAAAGTCTCGGTTTCTCTAGGAAATGAGCAGTGCCAATGTCGGGATGTGGTGACTAGTACCTCATGTGATCTCGCTTACTAGCGCCCACGCGTCCTGTAGATATCTAGAGTC